>JBBPTP010001005.1:0-11319 GCA_038094195.1 Pulveroboletus aff. carminiporus | reverse complement strand
ACTTGATTTGAGCTGCAAGCCTAACGACAAGCATTAGACTTGAGTGGCTAGTTTAACCTCATTGCGGAGGAGCTTTAATCGGTGTTTGAATAAGTTACGATGTTGCAAAAAGAGCGTTTGTAACAGGCGAGGTGGTCGGCGACAAAGACTGTGACGATGAAGCAATGGAGGAGGACAAGAAGGACATGCTGACCAAAGAAGTAGAGGTATTGGTTCATAAAAAAGGGGGGTACTTCACGTAGAGACTCCACATCCTTCTTTATAAACCATTTGCCTCTTTGTACTCTTTGAGAATGGTCCGAGCGTGTTTAAGATTAGACTCCAGTTCCCATGTGTCTTCGGATGATGGATATCCCTTCCATGCGGTTAGATACTGCCGATGTGCTGCGGAACCTCGATGTGCTCGGATATGATCAACTTCATACTCCTCTTCTGATCCGACGAGGTCAGGTGGGGGTCGGTGGAAATTGGGACCATGTGCTTCGGTCTCTTTGTATGATGATAAGAGGGTGGTGTGGAAGACGTCATGGATGCGCCATGTGGATGGTAGCTTAAGACGGTACGATAAGGGCGATAGTACCTGGGTGATTTCAAAAGGTCCATATTGTTTGGGAGCGAGTTTCCTGGAGGGGAGATTGAGGCGAAGATTGGTGGCTTCGAGCCAAACCTTGTCTCCGACTTTCCAAGGGATGAATCGACGTGTGGAATGTTTGACCATGGCAAGGCGAGCAGAGTCATGGACTGCCTGGGCTTCTTTTCGAATATAGTCTAAGGATGTGAGTCGACTTTCTAGGGCAGGAAGAAAAGTCTTTCCAAGTGAAGGAAATGATCGTGGTTCATAGCCGTAGATCAAACTGAAAGGTGATTGATGGGTAGAGCTATGGATCGCCGAGTTGTGGTGAAATTCGGCCGAAGTGATAAAGTCCGACCATTTTCGAGGATTATTGCCACAGAAGATCCAAAGATATGTTTCAATCTCTTGATTGGCTCGTTCAGTTTGTCCGTCAGTCTGTAGATGATAGGCGGTGGATAATCGGACATCGTACTTGAGCAATCTAGCTAGCTCTCTGGCGAATGCAGAAGCAAACTGAGGACCTCTATCCGAGATGACTGTCTCGTGCAGTCCGAAATGTTTGAAAACGAAATCATGGAAGAGTTGAGCTATTCCGGCTGCATCTATGGTTTTCGAGCATGGAGCGAGGATTACCCCCTTTGTAAGCCCATGGTCGACCACGACCATGAGGGAGTCATGTCCATTGGAGGATGGAAGATCGGTGACAAGATCGACGGAGATTTGTTTGAACAGAAGGATGTGTCCGGATGGAATAGGATTAAGTGCTGGGATGGTTGGATGAGTATTTACTTTGTTCTGCTGACATATCGCACAACCAGAGACAAAGTTTTTGACAAATGTAGTCAGTCCGGGCCACCAATAATCTTTAGCGATGGCTGCTTTAGTTCGAAACTGACCATCATGTCTGGTTAATGGATGGTCGTGGATGGATTGTACAAGGGAATGTCAGACTGATGGTGGAACATAGAGACGTCCTTTGAAGTATAACTGGCCATCAGTCATAGTCCAATCATTGAGAGTAGAACGGGGAAACAGAGGTGAACCCTCTGTTAAACTTTGTAGGGCGCGGATTACAAATGGGTCGGATTGAGAGGATGCCTGGAGGTGACGTTGAAGAGTAAGGTCCAGGGTGTTAATAACTACCGGTTCAGGGCAGATGGAGGCATCAAGATTATCATCAGCGGTGTTGACATGATCTTTGTGGGATAACACATCTGCCGGACCCATTTTCGTGCCTGGGGTGACCTTCCAGGCAATGTCATAATCTTGAAGAAAAAGAGCCCAATGAGCTTGACGACGAGAGAGTTTCCTGGGATCTTTGATGTATGACAAGTTCTTATGGTCTGTCATGATGGTGACCGGATGGTTGGTACCCAGTAGGTAATGTCGCCACTCGTCCAGAGCGAGGATAACAGCGAGGAGTTCACGGTCATAGATATCATAGTTCCGCTGGGCTAAGGTGAAGGTCTGGGAGAAATATGTGCAAGGATGAAGATCTCCATTGACATCAGTTTGCATGAGTACCGCTCCTGCTGTAAGGAGAGAAGCGTCGGTCATAAGGGTGAATGGTTTAGTGGTGTCCAGTATTTGAAGGACTGGGGCGGAAGCAAAGATATGTTGGAGTTTATCGAAAGCTGTTTGTTGGAGAGAGGTCCAAGCCCAAGGTTGTTCCTTTCGAGTGAGGAGGTTGAGCGGGGCCACAATATTAGCGAAGTCGGGAATGAATTTTCGGTAGAAGTTGGCAAACCCCATGAAGGAACAGACTCCCTTTACTGAAGTGGGTGGTTTCCAAGAATGGATGGCGGAGAGTTTGACCGGGTCCATCTGAGCTTTACCCTGTCTGATAATGATACCGAGGAAATTCATGGTGGGTGTGTCGAAGGTACATTTGGAAGGTTTTAAAGAAAGTCCATGTTCGCGAAGATGCTGGAGAACTCGAAGGGTACGTTCATGATGCAGGACTATGTCGTCGTGCATATGTAGACCAAGATCGTCCATGTAGATCTTCAACCATCATTCTGATATCATATCGGCGAAGATATGATTCATAAAAGCCTGGAATGTGGGTGGGGCGTTGTTGTGACCGAAGAATAAGACTGTGGGTTCAAACAGGCCAAAGGGATTCCCTTCCTCCCCAGATTTAGACTCCGTCCTTAACCTTCTTTACAAATCCCATTCCCAAGTAAATCAAAAAATCCTCACCACTGCCCACCAACTAGAGATGACCAAGGTTGGAGAAAAAGTCCATATCTTACTCGCCAAGTATGGCAATGCCCTTCCTCCATCTCCTTCAGAAGAGGAGAAACTTGCAACCTTAGCCCGCCTCATCAGAACACAGAATGATGCCCCCCTTATTTATGGAGATCTGGACTTCTACTGTGCATGTGCTGGCTATCACCGTATCAGCCACAAGAAAGCTGACTGCAGATGCACCAAATGTCACATTTGTAAGAAATTCACAGCTGGCCATATGGAATGGCAATGCCTGGTCAAATCCTGTTCACCAGTATATTCATCTCCATCCTCTTCTGATGATGAAAACCCACTTCCTGTTCCATCTCTCCCTACACCTCAGATGTGGAGCCCCCCTCACGACAATTCCAGCCCTGAGTTCACACCCGATAATATCATCATCCCCGTCGAGGTGTTGCAACCTTGTTCTTCATCCACCTACTCCTTAGATCTCAATAATGGACCTACATGCAAACAGAACCCTGAATTCGAACATATCACATACGAGGCTGAAGAAAGAGCTGAATGGGCCACCCATTGTCGAACCATGCATACTAGTTATGCCAAAATAATGGATGACATCAATTTAAGAGATGCTAGGAACAATTCTGAATTGGAGAACTACTCAGCCAACAAAGATGTGTCGGACATAGAAGCTTGAAGGCAAGCAATGATGGACGCCGGAATCCCTCACACTCATCTACAGAACAATGAGGTCACATGAGTACCCTCGCAGTCATGGAATTCCTTCTCATTTATTCCATGACTTTCTATGATCTGCTTACTCAGCAGATCATCTTTCACTATAAAGACCCCCATCTCCCCTGATGATTTCCCCAAGCTAGAGCTCCCTCAGAGTACTTTCACTTGTACTTCAGTAGCTGTCTTCAATCTAGCTCTCTTGTTGTGTTTCCTATGTGTCTTCGTCCTCCACATTGATTGGACGCTCCCTTAACTTCTGGGCTACCTTTATGGTAGTATCGTTCATCGTTACTAAGTCATTGCTTGTCGCACAACTTCCTTGTACTCTCATCATCGTTGCTCAATTAGCACGACATATCCACGTTATCATTGCCTTAGCAGCATGATTCCTCGCTCGTCGTCTCCCTCATCATCCTTAGAGGGCTTTGCTTGTCCCTACCTGGGCCAAGCTTAACAAATCATGGTGTGCCCCACACCGTTGATTCTTTCTATTGAGTGAAAGGTTGTTATTGGTGATGATCCATTTAGCTTGAGAGGCACTCTATACCAGGAACCTGTTTATAGGATTATCTCCAGGTCAATGAGTATAATCTCTTGTGATGGTGACTTTTCGGTAGCGATTGGAAGCTCACTTTGTCAACGGTTTTCCAACAGATCTAGTATCCCTTTCCTGCCTTCAGTCATTCAGGGTCATTCCCAGACAATGCATTTCCTATCTCTTTTATCAATCTTTGCCCACCAAGTAAACTTCTTGCTTGTGCATGATGTCTCACCAACCCTATCCCACTTCTACTCCTTTTTCTCATCCTCCTACTTGATCAAGTTGCATTTCTCCCCAACCTATTATGGATACTATCGTGACTCCAACATCTTCTTGTCCTCTTAATCCTGCTTCTATCCCTGTTCCTGCATCTCCTGCACCTTCATCCATTCAACATTCCCCTGCAGTTCCTCATTCTCCTCTTCATGTACCCCCTCATCTTTCACCATATTGTGATGTGCAATTCGCAAATGCTCCATGATCACAAGAGGAAGTGTTCGAACAATACAAAACATGGTATACTTTTTATATCATGGATTCAATTCGAGCAGGACCACCTCCACATCCATATGTTGATAACATGAACACCAGATCACACTATTCTCCTTCTAAACTCTCTCCTCCACTGTCTCGTTCCCCTTCACCAGTAGTAAATATCCCTTTGAAATGTTTGGGCAAATCTATTTCAGCAAAATCCAAAGTTTTTAAAGGAGATAAATCCAAGTTCGTGCAATGGTGGTGCACAGTGTGCCTATACCTTCATGGATTTGATGAGGAGCTGACAGATTGGCAAAAGACATTAATTGTATTGTCTTATATGAAGGGCAATAATGTAGCAGGACGAATGGTGGATTTATATGTCATTCAAAAGAAAGTTAGAACAGAGTCATTCATCAACTTTGAGAATCATTTGAAGGAATAATTTAGACCTGTTGGTCTTCAACGATCAGCTGAAAAGGAGCTTATGGCCCTTAAACAAGGCAAAAGCTTAGTTGAAGATTTCTTCACGAGAATGCACCATCTCGTGATTGAGGCTGAATATGATCTAACAACTTATGGTCAGATTTTAGTAGGCATCACACGCAATGGTATCAAGAACGATATCATTGAATACATGAAGAAATCGCAGCCAGATTTGCTCGATGATTACAATATTGTCAAATGAAACAAGGCCCTGGTCAAGGCCAAAATTGTTCTCAATGAAATCATAGCTCGCAAGACAGTTAGTGGAACTGTTAACACCACTACAAGACAGTGGCAGCCTTGTCCTGTTACTAATGCACCCTCTTCATCACAACAAAAACCTACCATCATTACTCCAACACTAGTAGTACATCCTAACGCTGTTGGTACTTTCGCAGGTCAAGGTGTTCCTATGGATATAGGAAAAGCACGAGCTGAAGGCAAGTATGCAAAATGTTCCAGACCGTGGCCCTGCACTGCACATCCCCTGCATCCCTGAAGGATTCAAAAGATGGTCTTTCATGGGAAAGAAATCGAATACAAAAACACTGAGGACCTGACAGAAAAGATAAGTCAGATAGAAAAGGATTTTCCTACTGGGGAGTAGTAAAAAGTTAGGCTGCCAACCCCAAATCTATTAGCACAGAATCGTCATGTACCTCTTCATTTAATAAATATGCCATTTTACCTATTGATGAAATATGTGAACAAACCAACTTAAAAAAGAAAAGTTCGAAATTCGAAGAGAAGAAAATTAGTATTCTTTCTTGACCAAAGAAAGAAAAGCAGTGTTCGCTAAAGGATGACAGTGTACCAGTACTGACCAAACCAGTTGAGCAGGAAGCTGCTCCTGTTACGTTTTCCTCTATTCCTAGCCCCTATACTCTCTTCCTTGTCTAATCAACGTCGTCCTCGCACATCAAGACTACATTCATCCTTGTCCATGATCTAGAATTCCTATATGTGCCCATATTCTCATCTACTCATGGCCTTTGTCTGAACTCCGTCTTTGTGTGCTCGTCCTCGTTCCACCATGGCCTTAACAGGCACACTCTGTATTAACATCCTTGTCTTCGCCCTTTCCTTGTCCTTGTCCTTGTCCTTGCCTCATACTTGTCCTTGTCCTAACCCTCGTCCTCACTCCTTTGTTCTCGTCCCATCCCAACATGTAGCATATCTCCGTCCTCGTGTAGCTATCTATCGCTTCGTGTGTACCTTGTTCTTCTTATCTTCGTTTAGTCATCATGTGAGTACCCTTACGGTCCCATGAGTACCTTCACAGTCAGGAATCTTCTTCTTTCTTGTTCCATGACTTTCTATCTCATTCCATGAGAACCCTCACAGTCTCTCGGGTTCTTCTTAACTGTTCCATTACCTTCTATTGTATTCTATCCTTGTCATGTGATCCGCTTACTCAGCGCATCACCCATCACTACTTATACCCACCTGTAGCTCTATTCCTGTTTCCCTAAGCTAGAGCTCCCTTTGAGTACCTTCTCTTGTACTTGCGTAGCCGTTCCAATCTAGCTCTTCTTTGTCTTGTCTCCCATGTGTTGCCGCTCTCCACTTTGATTGAGCACTTCCTGGATCCCTGGGCTATCTTTGTGGTAGTATCTCTCTCTGTTCCATCGTGACCACATCCTAGTTTCTGTCTTGCTCTTGTTCTACAAAGTAACACTTCATTGAAGGGCTTTGCTTGTCTCTATCTGAGCCAAGCTTAACAAAAGCTCTAGCTTCCCTCCTGTCGGCTGTCATCATACGTTTGCTGCATCCACCTCCTCGATCCTTGCCCTTGTTCCTCGGTCGTCAACTCTAGGCGACATTCCCAAGGACCAACTTTGGTCATACCTAGCCGACTTACTTCAGTCGTATCCCTCGGACCTACTTAGGTCAAATTTTTTAGCAACATGTCGACAACCTCTGTTGAGCCCTGGATGTGCATATTGCATCATTCCTTGCCTAAACTCACGCCTGAAAGGAAGGCGATCTTGAAAAACACCCATGCTTGTTACCACTGTAGGCGGAAGGGGCATCTCGCCCATCAATGTCAAGTCTTCAAGAAAGAAGCATCATCCCCGTTTCCAGTCTTACCTAAGGCAATCCCAATCCAAGAAGCCATCTCAGCTCTCCTCGCCCAAAAAACCAAGGAACCAACTCAGGTTCAAATCACCTCGATCCCAGTTCCCTGCATCAAGCTTCCCAAATCTAGGGAAGAAAATCAAATTCTCGTCCCCGTCCTAGAATCTCCGAAAAGAGAGAAAACTACAACCAAGAAATCTAGGCACAAATCATGCAAAACTAAGAAACCCCGTGTTGTCGAAATCCTCACCCCAATAACAGAGGTAGAGGAACTCCCCGACCTCATCGATCTCGATGAAGACGACAAAGAAATTACCCTCAATTCCAAGGTAATGGCAGTAAAGCTACAAACTACCAACATGAGCATCCCAATCCAGCTCATTATCCCCTCCCACACGCTGAAAAGCATAGACACCAAAGCTCTTATTGATAGTGGCGCCCAGATGAACTGTATCAACTAGGGCTTTGTCCAAAAACATCAATTTCCGACCTTCCATCTCAAGAATCAGATCTGAGTCTGCAATGCAGACAACTCAGTCAACTCGAAAGGTCTGATCAAATTCACCACCACTCTCTTTGTCAATATCCAAGGCATTGTCCAAGAAATGTGTTTCTATGTCATGGACTGTGGTGACGACAATGTCCTTCTCAGACTTCCATGGCTCAAAAGAGCAAACCCCCACATCGACTGGAAAAACTGGTCAATTTCCCTCGAAGAATCAAAGGATGAATCAAAAATCCTTTTTGCCCAGTATGAATCTGCCTATCAAGCAAATGAAAGCAAGTTTGCCAAGAAACTCCCTCCTCTGACCTGCAAGATGGTCAAACCTGAATCTACCCCTGCTCTGTTTGAATATATGGAGTATGAAACCCAAGAAGAATTCGTAAAGTGTGCTCTTCTAGATCGAAGACTTAGGTATCAAATGACTAAGATCAAGAAGACTCTACTACCCGACTCCATCTGTTGAACCACCCGCTCTGGCAATCGCTACCTTTCTCCAAAAGCGATTCACAAAATCACCCATGCCACTGAACTCGCCGTTGAAGCTGAAAAGCTTAAACCCAAGAAAATCCTGCCAGCAGAATATCAAGAATTTGCCAAGGTTTTCACTGAACCTGAAATTGGTGAACTTCCCCCGTCCCATCCTTATGATCATGAAATCAACGTCAAGGACTCCTTCATGCCTAAGATAGGCAAACTCTATCCCCTGTCTCCTGAAGAACATGAAGCAACTGAAACGTTTATCAATGAAAACTTCAAAGCAGGGAAAATTCACTCCTCGAACTCTCCACAAGCCTCCCCCTTCTTCTTTGTCAAAAAGAAGGATGGCAAACTTCGCCCCTGTCAAGATTATCACTACCTCAATGAACATACAGTACGTGATGCCTATCCACTCCCTCTGATCGGCGACCTCCTCAACAAACTGAAAGGCGCCACCACGTTTACCAAATTCGACATTTGTTGGGGGTACAACAACATCCATATCAAAGATGGACACCAATGGAAAGGTGCATTCCTTACCCACAAAGGTCTCTTCAAACCAATGGTCATGTTTTTCGGCATGACAAACTCCCCCACCACATTCCAACGTTTTATGAATGACTCTTTCCGAGACATGATCGCCGAAGGATGGCTCGTTATCTATATGGATGACCTCCTTATTTTCTCAGATGATGAAGAAGTTTACATCGAACATACCTGCCGCATCTTGCAAAGAATGCAAGAACTCAACCTCCATCTCTGTCTTGAAAAATGCAACTTCGCCACCAAGGAAGTCGATTACCTTGGCATGATTGTCAATAAACAAGGTCTAGAAATGGACCCAATCAAGCTCGAAGGCATTGCCAAATGGCCCATACCTTCTTTGGTCAAAGAAGTCTGATCCTTCTTAGATTTCGCCAACTTTTATAGGCGATTCATCCAGAATTACTCTGAATTAGCCCGTCCCCTGATCGACCTTATCAAGAAATCTCAAACTTGGAATTGGTCTGATAAATGTCAACAAGTGTTCGAAACGCTTAAGTCCATGTTCCTCTCAAAACCTGTCCTTCGTTTCCCAGACCTCACAAAACCCTTTGCCATTGTTACAATACTCTTTCTTTCCTTGTCCCTGTTACTCCTTTGCTTCACCCAACCTACTGTCCTCTTTGGCATCACTCGCACCACTTACCAGTATCTACTGTTGATACCTTCTGCTCGTCCTCATCTTGTTCTTCTTTGATCAGTTCCTGAAGGTTAGTCGTTTATCTTTTACTTCTTATCAAAAGACAATCACTCCTCAGTCGAGTCTCTTATCTCGACCTCGTAGTTCCTTCCGTTCCTACATTCTCATACATTCTATGACATTCTACTGTGGATTAACTAATCTGCAGTATCACTTACCATTCTTGTCTTGTTGGGCTGGCCCTAACCTAGTTAGCTGTCACTATTTAAACCATAGAATAGCGTCCTGTAGTGTTTTCTCCACTTTGAATCTACTGTGCATTTTACCTAGCATATTATTTGGCAAGGGACGTTGCGACTCTTCATGAGCTCCTCCCCTAGTCAAATCTCCTCGAGTCAGTTAGTCCCTCACTTCAATATACATTGCCTTATGTTCCACACTTGGCATCACAGTGTTAGGTCTAACAGCCATCACCACCGATGCCTCCAAATTCGCATCAGGAGGGATTCTCCTCCAAACTGATTCAAATGGCGAATGGCACCCCTGTTCCTATCTTTCTCAGTCATTCTCTCCAGCAGAATGAAACTATGATATCTACGACAGAGAACTCCTAGCTATCCTCCGTGCTCTCAAAGCATGGAGACACTATCTCCTTGGCTCTGTCGACCCCGTCTGTTACACTTTTCTACCTTTGTCCTCGTCTTTTCCTTCTTTGCTTCTTCCGACAGGTGATCCATCCACTCAGAATTACATCCGAACAATGGGTCTATGCCCTTCTTATCGTTAGTCCGGACAATCCTTCCATCTCATATCTTCGGCCGTTCTAATCCTAGCTTCTACTCCTGCCGGCCGGAGTCCTGTATAACGATATGATGCCATCGGACAAACCTCTCCTAATCCGGTTCTAGTTATACCGGATCGTAATCCTTTTTACTCATCATATTCCATGACCTTCTCTATAGTTCTTTTGATGATGACGCGTCCTTCAGTAGACATC
Organism: Pulveroboletus aff. carminiporus; assembly: GCA_038094195.1. Taxonomy (NCBI): domain Eukaryota; kingdom Fungi; phylum Basidiomycota; class Agaricomycetes; order Boletales; family Boletaceae; genus Pulveroboletus; species Pulveroboletus aff. carminiporus. The sequence continues at coordinate 1,066 of JBBPTP010001005.1, read as the reverse complement.
ACTACTTAAAGACGTACTTTACCTCCATGTAAACCCATTCTTGATCTTCTGTATTCTCCCCTTGAATCCAATCAGTTTATCTTCATCGTTTGAGTCTCAGTCCAGACCATTGTCCGTCCTTCGTCTTTGCTCCTCACCTAGTCCAAGATACCTACTGTTGGGACATTGCGCCTCTTCGTGAGTGCCTCCCCATCAGAAGTGTCTTATCCTCCTTGGGTACGTTTCACGTCCCAACGAGTCTAAAGCTCTGTACGTCGGATCGACGTAACAAAAGATCAAGAATCTCCTCTCATCCCTCCTATTCAGGAGTAGGACCCATCCCCAGTCATAACGTCCAGGAGAACCCTTCGCCCACCTCTCTCTTCGGAAGAGGAAGACAACACCCCAGCTCAGTCAACCCATCGCCCTAGGATCTCCGGATCATCCTCTGCCTCAGTCAATCCAGTAAATACCTCGTGTTGTCACACCAGACTTCCCTTTGTCATTGATCCCCAGCTCATCGCTCCTAGTCCTAGCCCCAATATCCCTCGACCCCCAAGTCCTCTCGACATCGTCTTGAGATCCCCTAGCCTGTCACCACCCAGTACCCCCCTGCCTATCATGTCGTCCCCTACCAAGCCTGCCGAAATGAGGCTTAATCCTCCAGAAGCCTATGATGGCTCATATGCTAAAAGTAATGCCTGGATCAACCAGGTTCTGTTCTATCTCGAAACCAACAAAGAGGTGTACAACACTGATGCCAAGAAAATCGCTTTTACCCTCTCCTACATGACTAAAGGCCCAGCTGGACATTGGGCTAGCACTTTTCGAGAGAAAGCTATCACCGGATCCACTGTCGCCCTCAGAACGTGGGCGGACTTTGTCACTACTTTCCGGACTTCATTCAAACACGTCAACTCAGCTCAGGACTCGCTGACCTGGCTCCTTAATGCCAGAACTGAAACAAAGGACAAGGAGGATGGAAAGTACCTTGACTTAAACTCATACATCGCTAAATTCCAGAACCATGTCGCCACCGCCAAGGTCACGGACGATTCTGTCCTGATCAAACTCTTCGCTCGAGGAA
>JBBPTP010001002.1:0-11330 GCA_038094195.1 Pulveroboletus aff. carminiporus | reverse complement strand
CAGTCAGATCCTCTTGGGTTTTCCTCTACTTCTATTTGACTCCTTAGTCTAAGCTTCCTAGTGGTAACCTGAAAGCTCTAGTAGCAATTAGGATTGTTTCATTAGGATCTGACTACCGCATTTCACCTTACCACCACCTACAAGCACATGTTGCAAGTGGGTGCCATGATCTACGAAGATGAAGCCACACTCATGTTGAGCTAGTGGTCTTCAACGCTCACCACTCCCTCTCTCCCTTCCCAGCTGCCAGTATCTGATGGGGCCCTTCTCACTTTTTGTATGCTGCCTCATGCATAGTAGCAGAGCAGACCTTAGTAGTAGCAGCCAGCAGAGACTCCGAGCCATCTGCACCTCAAGAAGTCAGGAGCCAGAGTGTAGCGGACTCGCAACCTGCTTTAAGAAGTTCTTCGCCTGAATCACTGGCAGATTGGTTCTTAGCAGCACTAGAGAAAGCTGGCCTAGACTCCCTGAAAGAGTTAACTGACCTCTATGCTGCCACCTTCCTCTTCAATGCATTCGAGGAAGCAGGAACCTTCAAGGACAGTACCTCATCCATCACAGATTCTGACCTTTTGTTGAGAGAAAGGTCATATGACTCCAATGACATGCCAATTCTCCCAGACCTGGCCCCACTCTATGTCCCTCCCCTGCCTATCCACTTGTGGTCAAATGAAACAACCACCGGCTCTTCTTTAATCCCTGTCTCAATATTAGAGGTAGAAATTAAGAAAGAAATAGAAGAACTGGTACTATACATACCATTAAGATCTGCCAAGAGAGAGGCAGAAGAAGAAGAACCCTCTATATATGGGAAGCATCAGAGGAAAAGAAGAGCCATATCTAGTATAAGGAGTGTTAAGCTTGACTTGGGTAGAGACAAGCAAAGCCCTTCAGCGGAGGTATGGCCTTTATAGAATAAAGGCAAGACAGATGGTGGACAGTAAATGGGGAATCGTGTTCAAAGGTACGAGGAAAGATACTACCACGAAGGTAGCCTAGAGATTCAGGGAGCGCTCAATCAAAGTGGAGAGCGGAGACACACTGGAGACAAGACAAGAGAGCTAGATTGGAATGGCTACTCAAGTACAGGTAAGAATACTCGAAGGGAGCTCTAGCTTAGGGAAACAGGAATAGAGCTACAGGCAGGTTTAAGTAGTGATAGGTGATATGCTGAATAAGCAGATCACATGACGAGAATGGAATACAATAGAATGCAATGGAACAGAGAAGAAGAACCCGAGTGACTGCAAGGGTTCTCATGGAATGAGATAGAAAGTCATGGAACAAGGAAGAAGAAGGTTCCTGACTGTGAAGATACTCATGTGACCATAAGGGTACTCACATGATGACTAATCAAAGATAAGAAGAAGCAAGGTATGCACAAGGCGATAGATAGCTACATGAGGATGGATAGTCCGAGGATGTCTGAGATAGTGATGGACTGAGATATGCTATATGAGAAATAGAGGTCAGGGAAGTCCATGATAGATGAGGATGGGACTATGATATATGGGAGCTGAGGGTGAAGGCAATGATGAGAACGAGGATGAAGGTGTTAATACAGAGTATGCCTGATAAGGCCATGGTAGAATGAGGACGAGCACACGAAGACAGAGTTCAGATGAAGGCCATGAGTAGATGAGGACGGGAACATGGATAAGGATTCTAGATCATGGACAAGGGTGAATGTAGTCTTGGAGTGCGAGGATGACGTTGATTAGGCAAGGGAAAAGAGTATAGGGGCTGGGAACAGGGGAAAATGTAACAAGGAGACTCAGAGGAGGTGAACTATTTGCAGACAAAGCATATACCATGAAAGTATTATAACCCTGGTTGTCCTTACACCACCCCTCCAAGTTTTTGTAATAAACTGCATTCACCATGTCTCTCTTCCAAGTACTCCACAATCAATCTGCCAATTGGATGGAACAAGCTAATGCCATCATTGCCAAGTTCAATGCTACAAGTGCAGTCATTGCTCAACTAAATGCAACAGTAAACATGCAAGCTACAGAGCTTGCAACATTAAGAGTGCAAGCAGCAACACATGCCACAGCAGGAGCACAAGCAGCCATAGGCCAAGCAGTAGCCATGGGAGGCTATTTCCAAAAAGTAGAAAATTTCTCAGACTCTGGAACCTATGATGGTTCAAGGGCAAAGTTTGAAGAATGGTGGAGCAAGATGAAAGCTTGGCTCACCATTAACAGCACAGCTATCATGCCTGGCTTGTATGATGTAGTACTTTTGCTGTTCTCTCACAACTCACTGGTATAAAAGCAGGCCAGTTCGTAGAAACATGCTTAGTCAAAGGAAGGGCCTACATGTGGGCCATGTTAGAACAAGAAATGGAGGGTCTTTTCAGATCCATCAACAAAGTAGATTGGGCCCACAAACAGATTGATGGATTTACACAGGGTAACATGCCCATCAATAAATTCATTGTAAAATGAGAATCCCTGTACAATCAAGCATCACTCGATGACTTTGATGCTGTAAGGCTATTGGAGAAAAATGTATCAAGGAGCATTATTGCTCAAATCTTTAAAGAAGGCAAGTGGTAGCAAATGCCGACAGCCTATCTCACTGAAATCTGCCGAGTTGGCATGGTGAAAGAAGCCCTGGACTTCATAATGGACTACACAACTCAAAGAAGCAATTTTAAGGGCAAAGGACAAAAGAAGTCTGATGCCATGGACATCGATGCAACAGACTGTAGGCCATTTAAATGCTACAACTGTGGAAAAGAAGGCCACTCTTTGAAAGAGTGTCCAAAATCCAAAGTAGAGTATCCTAAATGCAAATATGTGGGGGGTGCTCACAAGAAAGGATGTCTGAAAGGGAAAGATCACAAGGCCAGAGTGGCCAAAGAGTGGAGTGACTCTGAGGATGAAAATCCAAGGAGTTTAAAATTGAATCTGGACTGCATGGTTCAGAAAATGACACATGAAGAGGCTGAGGCCTACTTCAAAGATCTATTCACCACCTGTTCGAAAGAAAAGAGAAAAGAAAAGGCAATATAAGTGCACTGGGCACAGATGTTGCAAGAAAGAATTGTTACATGATCCTGGAGGTTGAAGAAAGTTCAGATTTAGATGTATCTATAGATTCTATACACAAGGACTGTTAAGCTTGACCCAGGTAGGGACAAGCAAAGCCCTTCAGAGGTGATGGGGACGACGAATGACGAGGAGTCGAGCAACGAAGGCGACGATGACAAGGATATGTCATACTAGTAAAGCAACGATGACAAAGGTTCGAGGAAGTCGTGCTATAAGCACTGACTTAGTAGCAAGGAAAGATACTACCACGAAGGTAGCCCAGAAGTTCAGGGAGTGCTCAATCAATATGAAGAGCGAAGACACACTAGAGACGAAACACAGGGGAAAGCTAGTATTGAACAAGCAACCTAATACAAGGGAGGTATCTTAAGGGAGCTCTAGCTTAGGAAAAAGACAACTGATATAGCGGATTTAAATAGTGAAAGAGGATCTGCTGACTAAGCAGATCATGGAAAGTCATGGAAGGATGAAGAAGAAATCCCATGACTGTGTGGGTACGCAAGTAACCATAAGGGTACTTGCCTGATTGATAAGCAGTGGAAACAGGAAAAGAATACACACGATTGCAGTAAGTCTGGGATAAGTCATAACAAGGACTCTCTCAACAGAGAGGTTTGTTAGGGTGTCTGCAAGGATCACCCTTTTTGCACCATTTCACATCTAAAGAAGAACAACGATTATGAAATCCTGGAAGAAATTTTTATATGAAATGTCAACATCCAAAAGGAGATTAATTTGGAAGTCACCATTGCTCCTGAACAAAACAAGAAATCTATGATCAAAATGGATGCACTGCTAGACAGTGGTGCCAACATTATATTTATCGACAAAGAATGGATAGAGAAAAACCATTTACCAATGAAGCCCTTGTCATGACCCATTCCAGTTTACAATGTAGATGTTACAAATGCTGCCTAATGCTATACCTCATCCTTCAGGACTTAACACCTTTTCTCTGAAAGAATGACTAAGCTGCTTACTAAGCATATGCTCATTTTTCTACCAAGTCCAATCATGTATCAAGGGTGATATACCCTTGATCCACTCTCCTTCAAGTCATGATTCTTTTAATCTCCATGTAGAAGTCTCTTGACTTCTATTCCCACATTCATAACAGACAATATGTCCATCATGCTTCTGAACTTCCATTCTTCCACACAACGTGTGTGCAACATGTTATTAATCTCCACATCATTTCAAAGATATGCCACAAACCTATGCATGGATATGTTTTGAGTCACAATGACTCTTCACGCACAGCATTACATTACCATTTATGGATATATGTTTCTAAACATGGACTATTTACATACACAAATAGATACAAATATGTACAAACCCCATGTAGTATATAAATCTGGGCCTTTGACACAAAGTCCCTCAATCTAGTTCTTTTGAGTCTCCTCCATTAAGTTGATATAGGGAGCTCTTGGGAATACTCAACAGAGTACCACAATGGTGGCTAGGTTCCCCTTGCTAGGGTTATCACTACAAGTATATTCTTTCACAATGAGCACAGTGCTGCATGTCCAGCAGTCCACTCACTCTATCTGCACAATGGTACATGTCCAATGGGACACTCTACAAAGCAGCACAAAGGTGCATCCTAAGGCACAACAGTGTCCTCACATCCAAGTACCCATGGGTCTAGTCAGCCCATGAACCCCCTATTGTTATGCATCTCGAGTGTACATGGACTGATGTATATGTTGAGGCTTACAAGCAGAGCTTGATGAGATATATACTACATACATATTACGTTCCCTTAGTAGTTTACAACACTACGGACTCCAAGGTTTTACTTCCTTATGATACATGATCATTATGATATATTGTAGTAGTACAAGGATATTGCTCTAATGTTATTTCTAATACTCATCACTACAAGTGGAGAGTTCCTAGATTTGACCTCTTATCTGTTTCATCCTCTTATCTTTTGACAATGACAACTAGCAATCCTATATAGGGTTGTTTGATAGCTTGTAGTTGCTTCAGTAGACAGAACAAAAAACTCCACCAGATCTATTACACATTCTGTGGACATAATTATTACATATCAAGGTCACCAAGAATGAGTATTGGCAGAAGTCACCACCCTAGGAAAGAACTAATTAATTCTGGGATATTCTTGGCTTAAACACCACAACCCTGAAATCAACTGGACTAAGGGAACAGTTAAACTTAACTGATGCCCTAGATCTTACCATATGCTCTCTGAAACAACCCAAACCTCTGAAGCATAGCTGTCTAGAGGTAATAATAGTTGCCCAAGGCAGGTGTCTTGTTAGCCTTGTGGTATCCTTTATCAAGGGATCTTGACTTGACTAGTCTTGCTTACAGACTAGGAACAAAGGATGTGTATGATAATAGTTATTCTTTAGAGGGGAATATACAAGAGCATGTAACATCTACATTGATCTTGTTATCTTATCTTCTTAGATCTTGTATGGACTTCCTATAATAGCACAGCCACTATGATCCTGGATCTTAACATGTGTATTGCCTTTGTACAACATGCTGTGTCTTCTTACAAGGGAGGCACTCACTAAGAGGCACAACATCCTTGTGTGTCTTCTTATATGGACTGCCTATAGAGGTATAGCCTTCTGTGGTCCAGGTCTTCTTATATGCATGTTCTTATGCATAGGCAACTTCTGCCATAGTAGTGATAATCCTAAGCAAGGGGAACAGGAAGTCTTTGAATATCTTTGGAGGAGAATATACAAGAGGACTTTGTTAGAGTCTCTTGTGCTCTACATGGATCATATATATACTCTATCTATGTTTGTATCTAAAGACACCTCATCTAGAGATATCCTGTGTTGTCCATGATATTACAATGTATATCTAATAAGTAAGAATGGAAGAGAAGCATAAACATATGTCTAAGGTATGGATCTAATATGAATAAGAAGCATAGTTGTGGTAGAATAGAAGACATAGCCTGATGCCTCAAGTATCAGGTGTGGTTCATCTATGATCATGACTCATAAGGATAGGGATCATGATGATCATGAAATGTGACTCCATCAAGAGGGATAATCATGAAGTCATGAAGAAGTGAATAAGTGAGATGTGACCATGTACACATGTGAAGATGTGATAAAGTGAAAATAAAGAGTAATCAGTAAATCCAGTACTGATAAGATAAAACTTAAGAGTATCTGTATTCTTAGTCTGTATTCATAGTGCTTATAGCTTCAGTAATCATAATGCACTATAGTATAGAGTGCACCTATAACACTCTCTGATTATAGCACCTTTTTGGCAACTATTGATAAGGAAGAACAGGAACAAGCATATGCAGCTTATCATCTATGCACTGCTATAGAACAACCTACTAAGACAGACAAGACTGCAGAGCAGCTTGTATCAAAGCAGTTCCACAAGTTCCTTAAAGTATTCCACAAAGGAGAAAGTGAATGCATGCCCATATGTAAACCCTGGGACCATGCTATAGATCTCAAAGATACATTTAAACCTAAGAAAGGATGCATTATATCCCTTTCTATCATGGAACAGGAAGAAGTCTTGGCCTTCATAGATGATCAATTAAAGAAAGGTTACATAAGACCTTCTAAGTCCCCTCAAACATCACCAGTGTTCTTCATTCCAAAGAAAGATGGACAAAAATGGATGGTATAGGATTACCATTACCTAAATGAACACACAGTCAAGAACAACTATCCGCTACCATTCATTTCACAGCTAGTTGATAAACTAAAAGGGGCTAAGTTATTCACAAAAATGAATCTTAGATGGAGGTACAACAATGTACGCATCAAAGAAGGTGATGAATGGAAAGCCACTTTCATATGCTTTAGAAGAGCATACAAACCTCTTGCTATGTATTTCAGATTATACACCTCCCCAGCCACATTTCAAGTGATGATGAATGAGATCTTCACTGCTATGGAAGCAGTTGTGGTTGTCTATATTGATGATCTATTAATATTCACCAAAGACAACAACAAAGAAAATCATGCTAGAAGTTCTTCGTTGGTTAGAAGAAAATGACTTATTCATCAAGCCAGAAAAATGTATGTTCTATGCTATGGAAATTGAATTTCTAGGCATGTTCATGGAACAAGATGGCATTAGAATGGACAAATCCAAAGTTAAAGCTATTTTGGAATGGCCCATATCTAAGACAGTATATAGTGTCTGTGCTTTCCTTGGACTTGCAAACTTCTATTGCAGATTCATCAAAGACTTCACTAAAGTGGCTAGACTGCTCTATGATCTGATGAAAAAAGACATTAAATTTGCATGGAAAAGTCCACAACAAGAAGTGTTTGATATGCTTAAACAAGCATTCACTATGGCACCTATACTTGCCTATCCAGATATAGATAAGAAATTCTGGCTTGAAGCTGATTCATCAGAATTCACAACAGGAGCAGTGCTCTCTGTTTACAAAAAAGATGAGAAATGGCATCTGGTCACATACTTCTCCCATATCCTTAACTCCACAGAAAGAAACTATCCAATCGCTGACAAAGAAATGCTCAGTGTAATATTGTTAGGCCTAACACTTGACTCAAAAGAGTTTCTACCAAAGGGAGGAGCTCATGAAGAGTTGCAATGTCCTTTGATACAAACTTAGACTGTGTTAGGCAGAAAGTACTAAATAGATTCAAAGTGAGGAAACTGTTACATGACACTATCCTATAGTTTAAATAGTGATGGTTGATTTACTCTAGGGCTGGCCCAGCTGAGTTAGAAACAGGAGAGGAACTACGCATTATCTAATGCATAGTAGAAACAAGAGGAAGGTCAAAGAATAGAATGACTAAGCAAGGAACTATGAAGTCGATATGAGAGAATCGACTGAGGAGTGATTGTCCAAAAGCAAAGATGAAAGAGTACTCACCTCCAAGAGCTAGGTTATAAATAAACAAGATGTGGATGAAGAGGAGATATCAACAATAGGAAATGTGTATATGTTGTAGGAGCTCAATGCTCTCTACATTTGTAGCATCAGTTTTTTCCATTTTTAGGTCACTCTAGGTTTACTCATGTCCATCATGCAAGTGTCCATCATGTCCTATGTTCGTTGAAGGCTGATCCACCCCTATTCATATGTATTTGGTCCTATCCATATCCGGACTAACTATCTGGTTACACTATTCACTCTACCTAGTATCCGACTTATCTCAGGACTAGCAACTGAGATGGTTAGTACCTTACCATATGTTTTCTTGTGTCCTGGTGTCACAACACTTATTTCTATCATTTCTATCTCACCTGTCAATACTTTGACATTGACATATGTTTCACCTTTTTCTGACAGTCCTGGGAAATACCTGGACTATAAATCCCTGTACCTGCCTTGTGCAATATACCTTTTGTTTGGGTCACCATCTATCAGTCACATCTTCATTCGTTGTCATTGTCGTCATCGCTCGTCTCAATCCAGTCCTCATTCTAGACTGGTTTTTGTTCAATCTGCTTTGCTTTTAATCCAGAATCGACTGGACTAACCCTTCTGGTGCTGGGCCTATGTCTAGTTACCCCTCTTCATCTATATACCTTTGCTGGACCTCTCTAGGGATGAGCATAGCTCGCTCCCTTCAACCTCTTCCTTGTGGTAAACCCTCTAGGAACTTATCCTATCACACCACTTATCTTTCTTACAACATATCATGGGTTATTCCCAACAGGATGGTGGGATATGAGAAGGAAATAATAGCGATAGCAGGCAACAAGAAAAAGAGTATAACAAATATGTGCATTGGAAGTATGGAGGCATCATCTAGAAGGTGCAAGGCATGAGTTCAAAATATGGAATGATCATGCCAATCTACAATTCTTTATGATGAGACAAGATCTCAATTACCATCAAGTGTGATGGTCACAATATTTATCTAGATTCAACTATATATGGGTACATAAGGCTGGAACTATGATGGAAAAAGCTGATGTCCTCTCTAGATGAGAAGATCACCTTGAAGGGATCTCAGACAATAACAAGGGAATTGTTGTTATCTCCCTGGATAAGATCAGACAGATACTTCTGATCTCAGATGAAGGGGTCTCAATTAAGCAACACATTTTCAATGCAACAATGTGCCTGATGGAAATACAAACCCGAAAGGTATTCAAAAAAGAAAAAATTGAAATCCACAATGACAGTCTACTATACAATCAATACAAAAGAATCTATGTCCCAGATACACTCCAGTATCCACTACTATATATGGAAGTCACTAGACTTCACCACTTACTGGTGGTCAGGAATGGCTACTTACATTAAAGAATATGTGAAATGTTGTGACAGGTGCCAATGTTTCAAAGAATCAAATCAAGCTCCATCTGGCTTGTTACAACCTTTAGAAGCACCTCAAATTCCATGGGAACATATATCAGCTGATTTCATCACAGACCTTCCCAAATCTCATGAATTTGATGTGATCTTAATGGTCGTTGATCACTTCTCAAAGGAAGTTGAATTTATTTCCATGCATAAGATGTGCATGGCCCTAGACATGGCCAAACTCTATCTAAATTATATTTGGAAGCATCACAGTCTTTCTAAATTCATCATCTCTGATCACAGACCCCAATTTACATCAGCCATAATGCAAGAGCTTTGTAAGTGTCTTGGCATAGACTGTCATCTCTCCACAGTGTTCCACCCATAAACTAATGGGCAAACAGAATGAATGAATTGTGAAGTTCAATAATATCTTCACATATTTACAGCAGAGCAACAACATGAATGGATTGATTGGCTAGCCCTCATCCAATTCTTGTATAACTCTAAATGTAATGCTTCTATGAAGAAGACACATATTCATATCATCCTAGAATGGGATTTGAACAAGGAACATCTAAAGCACCAGCCACAGAAACATTTGCAGAGCAAATGAAAATGGTATTACAAGAAGCTTATGATAATATATTAAAAGCACAAGAATGGATGAAGGCTAACATCAATAAGCATAGATCATCTGCACCAGACTATGCCATTGGAGACAAAGTTTGGCTCTCCATGAAAAGCCTTCACTTGACATAGAGTCTTCTGACTCTACATGGGTCATATATATACTCTACTTATGTTTGTATTTATGGACATCTCATCTAGAGATATTCTGTGTAGTTCATGAGGTATTAATGCATATCTAATAAGTAAAAATGGAAGAGAAGCATAAACATACACCTAAGGTGTGCATCTAATGTGAATAAGAAGCATAGGTGTGGCAGAATGGGAGACATACAGTAGTCTGATGCCTCAAGTATCAGATGTGGTTCATCTATGATCATAACTCATAAGAATAGGGATTGTGATGATCATGAAGTATGACTCCATCAAGAGTGATAATCATGAAGTAGTGAAATCATGAAATTGTGAAATGTGACCAAGTGCACATGTGAAGACATGAAGAGGTGAAAATAAAGAGTAATCAGTAAAATTAGTACTGATAAGATAAAGACTTAGTAAATGGATATCTATATCCATAGTCCATGTTCGTAGTGCTTGTAGCTTCAGTAATCATAATGGACTATAGCATAGAGTGCACCTGTAACACTATGTGCTTCTATGCTTCTTTTCCATTTTGATCTGCCACACCTCATGTTTGCCTTATTTCTTTAATTTCTGCTTTACAGTCTTATGGCTGTTCATGACTACATTTGAATAAGGACCAAATAGGGACAAACATATACTTAGGTATATAAGAACCTGAATTGATGACCAAGGGATTCTCAGTCAGATCCTCTTGGGTTTTCCCTTTTACTTGCTTCTGTCTCATAGTCTAAGCTGCCTAGTGGTAATCTGAAAGCCTAGTGCAATTAGGGTTGTTTCACAAGCCAGGGAGAACAAGAAGAAAGAAAAAGAAGAAATGATATGTATCTAGTTTGAAGGATTCTGAACTAGACTGTCTGTGATAAGCAAAGTATTAGTAGCAGATGGGAATATAGATAGAGATGAAAGTAGCATAGCCTGATGCCTTAAGTATTAGGTATGGTTTGTCTATGATCATGACTCATAAAAATAGGGGTCATGATGATTGTAAAGGTATGACATCATCAAGATGTGATAGCATGAAGTTGTAAAGATGTAAAGAGGTGAAAATAAAGAGCAATTAGTAAAACTAGTACTGATAAGATAAGACTTAAGAAATTGAATATCTGAAATGGCTAATGAAACAACCCAAACCTCTGAAGCATAGCTGTCAAGAGGTAATAACAGTTGCCCAAGGCAGGTGTCTTGTTAGCCTTGTGGTATCCTTTACCAAGGGATCTTGACTTGACTAGTCTTGCTTACAG
>JBBPTP010000997.1:0-11392 GCA_038094195.1 Pulveroboletus aff. carminiporus | reverse complement strand
ATAAGAGAATTGTGCCAGGGGCAACCATTTTGCCCAATTCTCTAGATTTTTCATGGCAAATATGTGGAGATAGCTCTGCATCTTCCAATTAATTCATTCTGTCTGGCCATCCATTTGAGTGTGAAAGACAGTGGATAGCTTCAGAGTGATGTCCAGATATTTACATAAATCTTTCATAACCTGCATGGCAACTGTGGTTCATGATCTGAAATGATAGTGTGTGGGAGTCCATGATCTTTCCAGACATGGAACAAGTATAATTTAGCTATTTCTAAACTTGTAATATTTTTAAAACAAGGGATAAATTCTACTTCTTTTGAGAATCTGTCCATGACTATGAGAATTGAGTTGTGTCCATCAGAAATAGAGAGGTCCATAACAAAATCAGTAGAGACATCAATCCACAACATATGTGGTGTGTCTAAGGGATGGAGTTTTCCTGATGGAGCCTTGTTGATTCCTTTGAATCATGCACATCTATCTCGCCTTGATACATAATATTTAATAAATGTAGCTAGACTAGACCACCAATATGATCTTTCAATCAGTTCCTGTGTCTTTTCAGCACTCAGATGTCCAGCAATCAGTATGTCATGATGTAATCTAACAATCTCAAGATGAAGATCCTTGATGATGTACTTGTTTTTGGCCAGAATGTATAACTGGTCTTTTTTATCATAAAAAGTGCCATTTTCTTTTTGGCATATGCCATACTTTTGACATAGATCACATGCCTCAGATTCTTTAATCAGCGAAGTAGCTTTAGCAACTTCTGTTCTAAGAAGATCTCCAAGATCTTCAATTTCTGTTGTCTTAATGGAGCTAGGTGGAATGACTAATATTTGTTTGTTGTTATCTTCTATTCCTGCCCTGTGATCCTCTCTTCTTGATAAGGCATTAGCTTTGCCCATAGATGTCCCTGATTTATATATCCATTTGAAATGTAATCTTGATAAGTATTGTGCCCATCTTGCCTGGTGCTGATTTAAATTCTACTGTTTCATGAATCACTGCAGGTTTGTGTGATCATTCCATATTTCAAAGAGATAATGGGATCCTTCTAGGTGGTGCCTCCACATTTCCAATGCTTTAATTACCAAAAGCATTTCTTTGTTAGCAATTGGGTAATTGCATTCTTCTGATTTCATACTGTGAGAAGCAAAGGCAGTGGAATGCCATTTGTTATCTTTCTTAACTGATAGTACTACCCCTGTGGCATAATCTAAGGCATTAGTTTCAAGACAAAACTCCAATTCATCATCTGAATAAGCTAGAATTGAAGCAGTGGTGAATTTTCTCTTTAGCATGTCAAATGTGTGTTATTGGGCTTCACCCCAGACAAAAGGAGTGTCTTTCTTGGTTAGGTCATTGAGAGGGGTGGGTAACTTGTGCATAGCCTTCTATGAACCTTCTATAAAAGTTTGCAAGTCCGAGGAAACTTCTTACTTCATGTACATTCTTAGGGGTAGGCCATTCCAGAATGGCTTGAACTTTATCTTATTCCATTTTGATTCCATCAGCAGAAACTTTCATGTCAAGGAACTCCACTTCTTTCACATGAAAGGAACATTTTTCTGATTTGACAAACAGGTCATTTTTCTATAACCTGTAAAGAACTTCATTTATCAATTTGGCATGTTCTTCAATATCATCAGTCTTTGTAAATATTAATAGATCATTGATGTACACCACCATGACATCTTTCATATCTGTGAAGATTTCATTCATCATTGCTTGGAATATGGCTGGTGAATTGCATAGCCCAAAGTACATCATGAGGATTCATACACTCCATGGAAGCATATAAATGTAGCTTTCCATTTATCTCCTTCTTTGATCCAAATGTTATTATAATCCCATCATAGATCCATTTTTGTAAATAGTTTTGCTCCTTTGAGCTTCTTAACCAATTGGGAAATCAGCAGCAACAGATAATTGTTTTTCATCATATGCTCATTTAGATATCTGTAATCCTGAACCATCTGCTTCTTTCCATCCTTCTTTGGAACAAAGAACACCAGTGACATTTGCAGCAACTTTGAAGGATGAATGTATCTCTTCTTTAGTTGGTCATCTATAAATGCCAATACTTCTTCTTGTTCTTTGACAGAGAGTGGGATGATCTGGTCTTTCTTAGACTTAAATAAATCTTTTAGATCAATCCCATGGTCTCATGGCTTTCACAACAGCATGCATTCTGAATCATGCTTGTCAAACACCATGTGATATTTGTGATAGTATTTTGGAACCATCTTCTCGAATGTCTTTTCTTTTTTCTTGACAAGTTTCTTGAGCACAGCTTGGAGATAGTATTCATTCCATGCAACATTCTGTTCTTCTTGTTCTTCCTTCAAGATCCATATGGGAACTTCTTGCAGCATCTTGCAACTGCATGGGCATTAGGTCATTTTGATGGATTCTTTCTCCCAATCGATCTCAGAGTTATGTCATTTCAACCATGAGTAGCCAAGGATCAATTGATTAGATCTGAGGTCTGTAACTTCAGCTGTTGCTTTCTAATGGTGTTCCTGAAATTTGATCATAATTTCCATGCAGTGCATAATGTCTCCTGCATTGTTCTGTGTTCCATCAACATTGAACATACAGATTGGATTCTTTAGTGCCTTAAGCACAAGGCTGTTACTTTGAGCCCATTTTTTATCAATGAAGATTACATTTGTGCCACTATCTAAGAGTGCTTTGATCTCCTTTGGGTTCTTCTTGTCATGACTTATTTTAATGTCCAATAAATTTTCTTTGGATGAGTTAGCAGATCTGGTGAAGATCTCTTCAGAGAAATTATTGTTGTCATATTTTTTCTAGGTTTTGTTGGAGGAATTAAGCATGTCCTTTACAGCAATGCCATGCTTCTGGCTAGCAGAAGACACCTCCTTCTGGCAATTTGATAAATCATCATTTTGGTCACTGTCTATGACTTCCTTCACAGAAAGAGCTTCAAATCTATTTTTTAGTTTTTGATTTTTAACATTATGAGATCAAGCACCCTGATTACTCAATCCCATCTGTGATTTACTAGCTTGGATTCTTTCATGTCATAAAAGAATGCCTTCATTTTATTAAAGGACATTCCACATACTGCCATAAAAGGATTGGCTTTTTCCTTTCCTTTTCTTTTGTTGTCTTCCTTCTTTAGGGGTGTTTCATTCTCATGACTATCTTCCCCCCCTGAGGTCATTGCAGTTCATATTTTCAATTTTGGAGCCTTCTTGCATCCCAGCTTATGCTTTGCACCCAAGAACTTGCATTCTGGGCATTGTACTTTCAGTTTTGGGCAATCTCTTATAAGATGCCCAGTTTGTTACAAACACTGCCTAATGCAATACCTTGTCCTTTGGGACTTAACACTTTTTCAACTAAATAATGACTAAGCTCACTGACTAAGCAGCTTACTAAGCACACTCATTATATTTCTAAGACAAGTCATATATCAAGGGTACAAACTCTTGACATACTCTCTTTTAAGTCACACTTCTCTTTAATCTCCATGGAGAAGTTCCTTAACTTCTATTCTCATGATCATAATGGACAATGTGTCCATCATGCTTCTGATCTTCCATTCTGCCACACAATGTGTGTGACTCATGCATTTAATCTCTGTCAATAACAAAGATATGCCACAAACCTATGCATGGATATGTTCCAAGTCACAACAACTCTTTATGCATAGCCTTACTATCATTTATGGATGTATGTTTCCTAAGATGGACTATTTACATACCAAATATGTACAAATAGATACAAATCCTCATGTAGTATATAAGTCGGACCTTTGACAACCAAAGCCCTCAATCAAGTTCTTTTGTTATCCATTACTACAAGTGGAGGATACCTTGATTCAACCCTTCTATTCTTCTTTCACTCTCATATCTTTTGACTTTGATGAACTCCAATCCTGTTTGGATTGTTGATTAGTTTGTAGTTATTTTATGGTTTGTCCACAGTTGAAACATGAGGGACCATTGCTCTGACTCATGTTGGCAGTTTCAGCCTTAGCCACTCTGGCCTTGTTCTTCTTTTCTTTCTTTTCCCACAGTTTTGATCCTATGGGTTTGTTGAACATGCAGTATGCTTCTAATTGCATACTGATCATCTTTCTTTCAAACAAAGTTTGATCTATTATTTGTTTTTGGTAACCCTTAAAAAGTTCCAGACAAATGTCCAAATGTATTGCATTTTCAAGAAGGTAGACTCCATGAGATTGCTCCACTCCTGATTGGTAAAATAATTTTCTCCACCTCACAATGAATGTAAGAATGGAGCTGCTTTCTTGTACACATTTGGCAATTTCCTTTTTTGCCCAGTCCTTTTGTAGTTGGGGGCAGAACAACCCCTCAATCTCTACAACAAGAGAATTCCAGTCATCGATGAGACTTTTGCTGGCAGTGAGCTTTTGAAGCTCTACTTCTGCAAAGAAACTGCCCTCCTTACTCTTTAAGCAAGATAGGACTGCATATGCCTGATTTTTCCCATGGAGTTCTGATGCCCCATCCAATTCAGATTTTCTCATAAACTGTTTTGGATTACAGTCTATTCAGGCTTTCATCTTAGTCCACCACTCTTTGAACTTCACAAGGCTATCATCATAGATGTCTGGATCAGTAAAAATTTCTACTTTTGATGTGCTTCCTGCCTGCAGTCCTATAGTGGCAGTCTGTCCCTCTGAAGCTCATGTGTACACCCCTATGAGTTCTCTATTTTGTTGATCTGCTTGTTCTACATTTGCGACTGCAGTTGTTAATTATGTTTTTGCCCTTGTTAGAGCTTCTTGCAAGGCAAATCTCTCATTCTCCATTGCCTGAATTCATTCTATTGCATTTTGGAACAAAGTCATAAGAGTCACTCAGTTTTGTTCATTGAACTCAGGAACTTGTGCCATTGCTAGGAGATGTAACTAATATGGGTACTTTTATAGTCTTTGTAGGTAAGAATGGGGGCATAAGTAAGGGTGAAATAAGATGTTGTAGTTGTCTGTCCTTGTCTTGCTATAGTTATATCAGTAAACTTTTCTAGTATGCTTGCGCTTTATAGGCTGCAGTGAGATCTCTCTAACCAGCCCTTCTCTTAACTCATCTGGTAAAAACTCCTTTGCTACTTGGGCAGGTATGCCTAGTAGTCACTCTTTGATGAATCCAAAGTTCAGTTCTGGAGTGACTAGTTCCAAAGGATTTGTGGAAGGGAGGGGAGATGTACTGTGAGAGATGAATATTTCTTCTAGCAACCTCTAAGCTTGGTCAAGGTGCTTAGTGATGTTGTTGACAGACTGGATTAGCTGCTCTGCTCCATGCCCTGATGACATGGCCAAGTAGTTTTCTAGTGAGAAGCTTGACACTTATTCAAGTGTGTGAGAAAATGTACACTACTTGAAGTGAAGCTAGAAAACAATAGCTCTTGAATATGTACTTGCAAGTGAGACTGTTGTCAGGCTTGAGGAAATCAAGTTCTAATGAAACAACTATAAGTATCAAACAACCCTAAATAGGGTTGCTACTGGTTGAAGTCAAAAGATAAGAGGATGTAAGAGATTAGAAGGTCAAATCAAGAAATCCCCCACTTGTAGTGATGGATGTTAGAAAGAACTTGATTGAGGGACTCTGTGACTGAGGTCCAACTTATATACTACATGAGGGTTTGTATCTATTTGTACATGTTTGATATGTAAATAGTCCATGTTAGGAAACATATATCCATATATAGTATTGAGGCTGTGTATAATGAGTCATTGTGACTCAGAACATATCTGTGCATAGGCTTGTGGCATATCTCTGTGATAAACAGAGATTAAATACATGTTGCACACACATTATATGAGAGAATGGAATTCAGAAAGCATGATGGACATGTTGTCTGATATGATCATGTGAAATAGAAGTTAAGAAACTTCTACTCGGAGATTAAAGAGAAGTGTGACTTGAATGAGAGTGGGTCAAGGGTTTGTACCCTTGATATGTGACTTGACTTGGAAGAATAAAATGAGTGCACTTAGTAAGTTGCTTAGTCATTGTTTGTTTAAGAAAAGGTTAAATCCTGAAGGATGAAGTATAGCATTAGGTAGCATTTGTAACTGTTACGTTTTCCCCTATTCCTAGCCCCTATACTCTTTTCCTTGACATAATCAACATCGTCCTCGCACTTCAAGACTACATTCATCCTTGTCCATGATCCAGACCCCTATCCATGTTCCTAGTCTTCATCTAGTCATGGCCTTCGTCTGAACTCCATCCTTGTGTGCTCATCCTTGTTCCACCTCAGCCTCAATGGCATATTTGTATCATATCTCTGTCCTCGCCCACCTTGGACTTCTTTGGACTCCCATCCACGTGTAGCTATCTATCGCCTTGTGCATACCTTGTTTCTTCTTATCTTTACCTAGTCATCATGTGAGTACCCTTACGGTCACATGAGTACCTTCACAGTCAGGAACCTTCTTCTTCCATGTTCCATGACTTTCTATCATGTTCCATGAGAACCCTCATAGTCTTCTCGGATTCTTCTCCCTTGTTCTATTACATTCCATTGTATTCTATATCATCATGTGATCTGCTTACTCAGCATATCACCCATCACTACTTATATCTGCCTGTAGCTCTATTCCCATTTCCCTAAGCTAGAGCTCCCTTCGAGTATCCTTACTTGTACTTGAATAGCTGTTCCAATCTAGCTCCCTTGTTTTGTCTCTTGTGTGTCTTTGTCCTCCACATCGATTGGACACTCTCTGAATCTCTGGGCTACCTTCACGGTAGTATCTTTCCTTGTACTTAAGTCATTGCTCGTATAGCATGACCCTTCCTCATCGTTGTTGCACGACTCCTCATCTGCCAGTATCTTTGAAGGGCTTTGCTTGTCCCTACCCAGGCCAAGCTTAACAGTAACAGAAGAAGTGAGTTCTAATGTAACTTTGAAGTCAAAAGATGAAAGAATGTTCATGTTTTAATGAATGGAGTGGGATAAAGATCTGCAAAAGGATGTTCAGCAATATATACTAAGTTATAAAAATACTCAATATAAGAAATGTCTGGTAAAGGAGAATTTGATCTAGAAGTTCCATAAGATATGTTTTGTTACAAATGCAATATCTCATCCTTTGGGACTTAACATCTTTTCATGAGAACAATGACTAATCATGCTGACTAAGCTGCTTACTAAGATATTCATTTATTTTCTTCTAAGTCAAGTCACATATCAAGAATACAAACCCTTGATCCACTCTCTTTCAAGTCATAATTCTTTTCATCTCCAAGTAGAAGTTCTCATAACTTCTATTTCTCATGATCATATTGGACAACATGTCCATTGTGCTTCCTAACTTCCATTCTGCCACACAATGTGTGTGATTCATGCATTTAATCTCTGTTATTTCAAAGATATGCCACAAGGCTATGCACAGATATGCTTTGAGTCACAACAACTCATCATGGACAGCCTCATCACCATATAAGAATATATGTTTTCTAACATGGACTATTTACATACCAAATAAGTACAAATAGGAGTACACTCTCATGTAGTATATAAGTTGGGCCTCTGTCACCAGAGTCCCTTAATCAAGTTCTCTTATCATCCATCACTACAAGTGGAGGATATCTTGATTTAACCTTTATATCTTTTTTGCCCTTATATCTTTTGACTTCAGCAAGATCCAATCCTATATAGGGTTGTTGTTATTTTGTAGTTGCTTCATGTGTTTCCAGTAGGTGAAGATAGTAGAATATTAAAATTCACCAAGCTCTTCTTTTGACATCATAGCTTATGTCATCTAGCCTTTTTATTCATAATCAGTCCAGATGCTCTGTTCTGTAGCCATGTTGTCCATATATTTCATCTTCTTTATTTAGAATGATGGCAATCCAAAGTCTTTATATCTCTACATCAATAAGACATAGACAAAGAGGAATAATGCAAGAACAAGTCATATTCAAGTTCATGCATATAGTGTGGATTCAGAACAAATATGATTTTGTCTGATATCATTCCTCTAGTTATAGACAATTGGATTATGGAATCAACATTACCACAAAAAACATAAGGCAACATCCAGTTGTCCTTAGTATATGAACAAAGAGCAAGAAAATTCTGAAACTGAATAGACAAAGATGAAGCACATGAGTGTCTATGATAATATAAAAGAGGCTATACTGAAACAACATCTAAGTTCACCATCTCAAAGATTACCTTTGATTTGTTGAAGCTGGAAGTGATGTTGGCCTTGTACTTTGGATTGTCAATATGGATTTCTTTTGCCAACATTTGCAAGTCCTTCTTTCATTTCCTAAGAGATCATGGCATCTTCTACACAAGATAACTATTTCATCAGTTTCTATTTGATGCACAGAGCTGGAGTAGCAAGAGATGAAAATCTTCAAAACTCTCTTCTAAAATGTCATTCAAACAATTTGTTTCAATTTCATTGCATAGGCACAACATATCCTCCTCTCTCCCAAGGATTCATCTCAGATTGCAGCATGTGGAAATTTGGTTTGAAGGATGTAATATAAAGTTCATTGATAGAATTCAGCAGAAAATGTTGAGAGTAGAAAATCCTTGACCATGAACCTGAGTAAAATGTACCTCATTGTATTTCTTGGTGGGAAATGCCCAACCAGCTTCTTCAAAAGCTTCAACTATGTCTTCATCACAATAGAAGTTAACTTGAACTTCATGCTTCCATAGCTTTGTCTCTTCAGATTGGATTTTATAGAGAGTTATTCTGCATGTTGAATTGTAGGCTATTTCATGCAGAAGACAATGAAGTGGAGTTGGGCTCCCCCACTGATAAAGTTGAGCTAGACAAGGGTTGTTCTCAGTTCCTGTTAGAGGTGTTGATCCTATTGGTATGAATCCTGGCCATCTGAGATGTGCATTCACATTGCAGTGGACTAATTCCTTTCAGATTTTCACTAGAGTTCTTCACTGAACCAAATGATGTGTTGATTCCAGTAACACCTCTTCCTCTTCCTCTAGTATGATTGGCACCACATCCCATTTGACTTTCTCTGGAACACATAGATTGGTGCAAACTATATTGTCCCTCTCTGAGGGCAATGGGTTGAAGGAAATGAGATTGTTCTGAACTTGGTCTGGGTTCATTGGGAGTGTCTGAAATGAAGGAGGGTGGTCAAGTATATAAAGGTAAGGTGCTCTCTGAGATGTAATCTTCAAAATCTCCATCATGTACTAGGTGATTTTCTCTTCACTCTAGTCTTCTTGCTTCTTGATCTTGTTCTACACAAACAATATCAGCTGCTCTTCTTCTTTTTCATTTGTAATAAGCAAGAGCTTCTTCAGTGAGATTTTCTTGATTAGGATAAGGAGGTAATGGAGGACCTATTACTTGAAAAAATATGAAGGAATTTCTGTGAGCTTCCTCAGGTTCTATAAGATAACATCAACAAGTGATAGTCATATGAATATCAGAATGATAGCAAGCAGTTGATTGTTCTAGATATTGACCACAAATTGAACAAGGTGGGAGGAAAGGAAAGCTGTTGACTAGACAAGTAAGATCTTTGGCAGTCCAAACATTGTTTTCAGAAATGATGTCAACAAGACCAGTATGATCTACATGGACAATAGAAGTATTGGATGGAGTGTCAAGTCTTTCTGGGGCTTGATAATATGATGATGATGGTAAAAATGGAGTGGAAACAGAGATAGGATCAAGATTAAGGTTTTCTCCTGATTCTCCTTGTCTTCTTAGACTTTGAGATGACAAAGGGCATAAAGGTATATTGGGTTCTAAATCACCTTGTTCTCTTTGTGATCTAGAAAAGATCATACAGATGGAATAATCAGTTCTCAAATTCTTGGATGCTAGTTTCACAGTCAAACAAAGAGTTTCTCCAAAGCAATGAAGGAATATGATTAAATGAGCAGATGCCCATAATATAGCATTTCAGCCTATCTCCTAAGGAGAGTTGGAAATTATGTGAACAGACTGAAACAACTACAACTAAACATCAACCCTATATAGGATTGGTAGATGTTGAAGTCAAAAGGAAAGAGAGAGAAATATGAGTAGAGGATCAAATCAAGGAACTCCCCACTTGTAGTGATAAGTATCAAAAAGAACTTGATTGAGGGACTTTGCGTCCAAGCCCCAGCTTTATATACTACATGGGGTTTGTACTTATTTGTACCTATTTGTGTATGTAAATAGTCCATGTTTGAAAACATATATTCTAATATAGTAATGAGGCTATCTGTGATAAGTCATTGTTACAAATGGTATCTAATGTAATATCTTGTCCTTTGGAACTTAATACTTTTCATAACAAACAATGACTAAGCAGCTTACTAAGAACTCTCATTTTATTTCTTTAAGTCAAGTCATATAGCAAGGGAATGAACCCTTGACCCACATTCCTTCCAAGTCATGATTCTTATTAATCTCCATGTAGAAGTCCCTTGACTTCTATTCTCACAATCATATCAGACAACATGTCCATCATGCTTCTTTACTTCCATTCTGCCACACAATGTGTGTGACTCATGCAGTTAATCACCATTATTTCAAAGATATGCCACAAGGCTATGAATAGATATGTTCTGAGTCACCATTGTCATGGACAGCCTCATTACCATATAAGGATATATGTTTCCTAAATGGACTATTTACCTACACAAATATGTACAAATAGATACACACACCCATGTAGTATATAAAGCCAGGTCTCAGACAATGAGTCCCTCAATCAAGTTCTTTTCTGAGTTCTATTACTACAAGTGGGGGATTCTTTGATTTGGCCCTCTTCTATTTGTTTCATCCTCATCTCTTTTGACAATGACAACTAGCAATCCTATATAGGGTTGTTTGATAGCTTGTAGTTGTTTCAGTCATGGTGACTTGAAACATATCCATGCATAGCCTTGTGGCATATCTTTGAAATAATGGTAATTACTTGCATGAGTCACACATGTTGTGTGGGAGAATGGAACTTGAGAAGCATGATGGACATGTTGTCCATTATGATTGTGAGAATAGAAGTTAAGGAACTTCTAGATGGTAATTAAAAGAATCATGACTTTAAAAGAGAGTGGGTCAAGGGTTTGTTTCCTTGATATGTGACTTGACTTGAAGAAATAAAGCAAGTGTGCTTAGTAAGCTGCTTAGTCAGTGAGCTTAGTTATTGTTCTCATGAAAAAATGTTAAGTCCCAAAGGACAAGGTACAGTGACCTCAAAAACTGTTGCAATGTTTCACTAATCTGAACTGTCTGCTGTGTAGTGTCCGAGTGTGTGGGAATCGTGCTTAGTCATAGTTAGACGAAATAAGATACACACTCTTGGCTACAAATGGAGCTACTGATTATGTAATTTGGCTCAGTGGTTCCTGAGATATGGCCATTTTAAGATGGTGACTTTATTGCAATAGTTTT
>JBBPTP010000995.1:0-11404 GCA_038094195.1 Pulveroboletus aff. carminiporus | reverse complement strand
ATAGATTGAATTAGCAAAAACATACCATCAGCAACTCATGAAGATCAAGGACCTTAAGGGAGGAGTCTGTCATACATCCAATTTCATCTCCTTCTCATCAACTCATATCAGAGACCTCAATGTCATGGATGTCGACACTGTCAATCTTAAGAAGCTCACCCTCACTGAATGAGCCAGATGCATCAGAGAGAACTGATGCTTCAAATGCTAAAAGGTTAGACACTCTGCACAGAATTGTAGAATCACCTTTCCTTCTAAATCTTCAATCACCCAAGTCCAAGTCATCTTGACCAGTTTGCCTATCCTGCTCCCAGTTATTGCTACCACCACCACAGTGCCTTCCTTTCCCAAGTCCATTGACCTGATTGACTCATACATTGCTTTTCAGAAAGAAAAAGAGAAAGATCCAAAATAGATCCTACAAGCACTCTAGATTTGCTTCAATGAAGAAACTGAGATCATCTCCTTAGATTTTTGAATGAAGAAGGATGCTCAATGTCTTCTTCTCATAGTTTAGCCCATGTATTTGTAGCCTTGACAAATAAATGCACCTTGAGAATTTCTCTTAAGCTATATACTGAAAGAGAAATTGTCAAAACAGTTGCCCTCATTGACTCAGAAGCAACTGGGAACTTCATTGACTCAAATCTCACAATGTTATAGGTGCACTCTATGTTATAGTGCATTACGATTACTGAAACTACAAGCACTATGGATACGGATTATGGACTAAGAACACGGACACTCTTAAGTTTTATCTTATTAGTACCGGACTTACTAATTACTCTTTATTTTCACATCTTCATATGTGCACACAGTCACATATCACTTATTCATCATTTCATGACTTTATGATTATCACTCTTGATGAAGTCACACTTCATGATCATCATGACCCCTATTCTGATGAGTCATGATCATAGACGAACCACACCTAATGCTTGAGGCATAAGGCTATGTCTTCCATTCCACCACAACTATACTTCTTATTCACATTAGATCCATACTTTAGATGTATGTTTATGCTTCTCTTCCATTCTTACTTATTAAATACATATTGTAACATCATACACAACACAGGATATCTCTAGATGAGGTGTCTATAGATACAAACACTAGTAGAGTATATATACGATCCATGTAGAAACAGGAGATGCAACCAAGTTCTCCTGGAGTTGTCTTCTATTAACAATAAGACTATCATCTTTACTCCATTACTCTAGTTCCTAGTCTGTAAGCAAGACTAGTACAAGACTGCCTTGGTAAAGGATACCTGTTATAATTTTATACCTCCATTCCCACTTGGCTCTTGTATCATTCACCTCACAGACAATCTGCTTCGGTATTCTCCAGTCAGAGTACCAATCCTTTCTTATTTATTTATCTCCCTTTGCCCCGAAACTCCTAATCCTCTAAGACCACTTCTATTTTGCCCTTCTTATCCCGATGGTCAGAGTCCTGTAACATGTGTGCAACAGCAATGGACAATCTCTCCCAAATCCAGTTCTCTTTATATTGGATTCATAATCCTGATTACCATGGTTCTTTCTATGAGTTTCCATAGCGTTCTTTTATCCCTTACTTAAGCATAACTGGTTGTCACTACTTAAGGCTGTGCTTTTATAGTAGTTAGGGCATTCTTGATCTTCTGCAATCTATCTTGGTTGCTCCTCTGCTCAGTCTGCACCCTCTTGTCTATCCTGCTGTGAGAATCCAAGCTGCCCGTCTGGCAGTCTTGTCCCAGTCCTAGTCCGAGTCCAAACCCTTGCTTGTGCTTCGCATAAGCAACAGAATTCTGTATGTCGTCTCGATGTAACAAAAGATTGAGAATCTCTCCTCATTCCTCCTATTCAGGAGTAGGACATTTTCAGTAGCCACCACATCCAGGAGAACCATCAGACCACCTCTCAGCGACGAGGAAGAATCTTCCCAGCCACCCCCAGTCCAGCTCCCAGAATCTTCCAGGCATCGCATCACTGGAACCTCATCTCCAATCAACCCAGTAATAGCACCTCATCCCTGTTGCAACCCTCTGCTTTTGACCTCTCAATTTGCCTCGATAAATCTTTCTAGATCTCCGTCCCCTTAAGACGTCGAGTTTCATTCCCCCAGTCCACCTGCTTCCAGAACTCCTAGTCCCAGTCCATCTAGCTCACCTCATGCTGCCACTCCGATGTCAACCACAGCCAGACCTGCTGAGCTTAGGCTCAACCCCCCTCCAGCCTATGATGGCTCATATGAAAACAGTTTATCATGGATCAACTCCATAGTCCTGTACTTGAACACCAACAAGGACATTTACAACTCTGATGAGAAGAAGGTCGCTTTCGCTCTTTCTTATATGACCAAGGGCCCTGCGTCCCACTGGACCAACACCTTTCATGAAAAAGCTATATCTGGGACCACAGTCACTTTAGGAATGTGGGCAGATTTCGTTACCTCATTCAAGGACCAGTTCAAACATATCAACTTGGTCCAAGACTCTCTCTCCTGGATGATCAACATGCGAGTCGGAGAGAAAGACGAAAACAACAAGAAAATGGACCTCGCCTCCTACATCTCCCAGTTCCAGAATCACGCCGCTGCATCCAAAGTCTTGGACAATGCCATCCTAATCAAGTTCTTCACGTGAGGAATATCCTTCAGATTGATGAAGAAGGTCATGGATATGACCGTTCCCCCTACCACCATAACTGAGTGGTACAAGAAAGTCCACGAATATGATTCCAACTACAAG
Source organism: Pulveroboletus aff. carminiporus (assembly GCA_038094195.1). Lineage (NCBI taxonomy): Eukaryota > Fungi > Basidiomycota > Agaricomycetes > Boletales > Boletaceae > Pulveroboletus > Pulveroboletus aff. carminiporus. The sequence continues at coordinate 8,667 of JBBPTP010000995.1, read as the reverse complement.
GAAGCTCAATCTCTCATAGGAGGTTTTAAGTGCCTGGCTCCCTGCCTGTTTCAGAGAGAAAGAGACCCCAATGCCATGGATGTCAACGCCACCGCTACTCGACCTTTCCCTCCCAAGCTCACCCCTGATGAAAGGACCAAGTGCATCTGAGAGAACAGATGCTTCAAATGCCGAAAGATCAAACACTCCGCTCGCGAATGTTGAACCTTCCCTACCACACTTCCTGCTAAGCAAACTGCTCAACTCTGAACCACTGAGACTGTCCGGACCACCCCCACTCCCGCTCTAGTTAAACCATCTCTGCTCGACGATTATGTCAATTTCCTAAAAGGAAAGGGAAGGACAGCTGACGAGATCCTCCAAACCCTTCAGATTTGTTATGAAGAATCAGAAGAGGAAATTGTCATAGCAATCACTAAAGATGACTCAGATTTTTAAGAAGGGAAGGATGCCCAATGTCTCTTTCCCTTAACCTTGCCCATGTACTCATAGCACTACAGAATGAATGAACCTTGCACATTCCTGTAAAATTAAGTACGGGCTGACAAACCATTGAAACTACCACCCTCATCAATTCCGGAGCAACCGAAAACTTCATTGACCAAAACCTCATCACCAACCACTGGTTCCCTAGACAACAACTTGCCCAGCCAATTATCACCCATAACATGGATGGATCTCCCAATGCTAACAGAACCATCAAACGAAAGGCCTACACTGGAATGATCATTGGACAACACACAGAATGACTAGGACTCATGATAGTTGGACTGAAAAAGCCACAGATAATCCTCAGAATGCCATGGCTAAAGAAATGGAATCCGAACATCAATTGGTCAAACAACACAATTACTATCCCACAAACTAACAGACTGGGCAGGGACTGGAAAGTAGCAGTCCAGAATGCCCAACTTAGGAAGGGTCCAATTCAGGTTGATGTGTCTCTTCATGAGTACCTCCCCAGAAAGGACAAAGCCAAAGAAGACATCAAGAAGGTCACATTGTCAACCAAAATTGCTCAAAAACAACAAAATCAGGACGTCATCATCTCTGACTGGTGCAAGGACTTCGAAGACGTGTTCTCCAAAGCAACCTTTAATGAACTCCCACCTCATCGGCCCTATGACCACACTGTTGAACTCAAGCCATCTTTTATCCCAAAAATCACCAAAGTCTACTCAATGAACCTGACTGAATGTGAAACCTGCAAGACGTTCATAGAGGAACACCTCAAAACTGGCCGTATTGTCCCCTCAAAGTCACCACAAGCTGCCCCATTCTTCTTTGTTCCCAAGAAGGATGGTTCTCTTCGACCATGCCAAGACTACTGGTATCTTAACTCCCACACTGTCTGGAATGCCTATCCACTACCTCTGGTCTCTGACCTCATTGACGATATGAAAGATTCAACCATCTTTACCAAGTTTGACATTCAATGGGGATATAACAACATCCGGATCAAAGAGGAGGACCAGTGGAAAATGGCGTTTGTCACCCCTTTTGGACTTTTCGAACCCACGGTACTATTCTTCAGTCATAGCAATGCACCCCCCACCTTCCAGGCCTTCATGAACTACATCTTCACTGACATGATCTCAGAACGTTGGCTAAAGATATATATGGATGATTTGGGCCTACACACCATGGGCGACATAAACCTCCACCATAACAGGACTAGACGAGTTCTTCAATGACTGTGAGAACATGGACTCTCTCTAAAGCCAGCCAAATGTGTCTTCAACACTCCAGTCATGAATTTCTTAGGTATCATTATTGGACAAGGAAAAGCTCAGATGGATCCTGCCAAACTATCCACCATCCATACCTGGAATCTGCCTACATCCGTGAAAGGAGTCCAATCCTTCATGGGGTTTGCCAACTTTTACAGGAAATTCATCCCTGATTTCTCAAACATCGTGGCCCCCCTTAACCTCCTGACCTGAAAGGAACAACCTTGACAATGGACCAATCTCCAACAATCTGCTTTCAACAAGCTTCATGACATCTTTGCCTCAGCACCCATCTTACGTATCCCAGACACTACGAAACCCTTCACTCTCATGACCGATGCATCCCTCTTAGCAGCAGGAGCAGTTCTTATGCAGTCGGACGAAAACGGAGACCTTCACCCCTACGCTTACTTTTCAAAAACATTCACCCTAGCTCAACGAAACTATGACATCTATGACAGAGAATTGTTGGCTGTTATCTTAGCATTAGATGAATGAAAACATTACCTTCTCGGCACCCCTCACCCGGTAACCATCATGACGGATCATAAAAATCTATCTTACATCAAGGATCCCCGAAAGCTATCTTGCTGACAAGCCTATTGGTTCCTGCTCCTACAGGACTTCGATATTCTCTGGCAAGTCACTCCTGAAACTAAGATGGGACCAGCCGATGCCCTCTCCTGCAAGGATCATGTCGATACTGCAGATGACAACCTCGATGTAGCCATCTGCCCTGAACCTGCTATTATCCAAGCCTTAGATATCACCCTCCAATGTCACATCCATACCTCATCTGAATCTGACCCTTTAGTCCTCAAGGCCATGGCTGCACTATCTGACAACACTCCACTCTTCTCCTGATCTAAACTCTTAGATTGGTCTTTTGAAGACAGACAATTATATTTTAAGCAACGCCTCTACATTCCCCCCAATGCCCATCATAACCTCGTATGATCCATCCATGAAAACCCAACCACAGGACATGATGGATGATTCTGGACCAAGGCCACGTTAGAAAAGGATTTCTGGTGGCCTGGACTCTCCACTTTCGTCAACAATTTTATATCCAGATGTGCTACCTGTCAGCAAAATAAGACCAATACATACCCAACAATCCCCCCTCTCAATCTGATACCATCCTTGCATTCCCTTCCATTTAAACAAATCTCTGTTGACCTCATTACCGACTTACCTTCCTCTAACGGATATGACTCACTCATGGTCATGGTAGACCATGGGCTTATGAAGGGGGTAATTCTCACCCCATACCTCAAAATGGTCGATGCAGTGGGAGTAGCCCAACTCTTCCACGACTTCGTATTTTGGAGATTCGGCCTATATGAAAGCATTATCTTGGATAGAGGCCCACAGTTCACATTGGCTTTCACAAGAGAACTAGCAAGACTACTTAAATATGATATCCGATTATCCACAGCCTATCACCCACAAACTGACGGTCAAACTGAAAGGACCAATCAGGAACTCGAAACATATCTTCGGATCTTTTGCTCCAACCAACCAAGAAAATGGGTGGACCTCATCACTACCACTGAGTTTCACCACAACTCAGTTGCACATAGCTCTACTAAGCAATCCCCATTTTCCCTCATGTTCAGATATGAACCTAGATCCTTTCCCCCATTCGGGAAAACATTTATTCCAGCTTTGGAAGATAGATTAAACACCCTCGATCGAGCTAGAACTGAAGCAAAAGCTGCCCATGAATCCGCTCGCCTTGCTATGATACAATGATCAACCTCCCAATTCCACCCTTGGAAAGTAGGAGAAAAGATATGGCTGGAGGCCACAAACCTCTGTCTCAACTTGCCTTCAAAGAAGCCTGCTCCCAAACGATATGGACCATTTGAAATCACTCAAGTCTTATCCCCGCTCACTTACCGACTAAAATTACCACCCACATGGTGCATCCACGAAGTGTTTCATGCCTCACTTCTATCTCCATATAAAGAAACCACTACACATGGACCAAACTTCCCCCGACCTCCTCCGAACCTTGTAAACTCTGAAGAAGAATACGAAGTTGACCATATCAGGTCACATCGAGGTACCGCCAGCAGAAGACAGTACCTGACCACATGGAAAGGATACCCATCCTCCGAAGACAGTACCTGACCACATGGAAAGGATACCCATCCTCCGAAGACAGTACCTGACCATATGGAAAGGATATCCATCCTCCGAAGACACATGGGAACCAGAATCGAATCTAAGACATGCACAGACCATTCTATCCATCTATAAGAAGGCCAACAGCTTGAGGTAGAAATGGACCAAAGGAACTAAGACAGTGTCTCTTTGTGAGCACCCTCCTTTGTATGAACCTCATTGTTCAGCACTACCTCGAATATGTCCTCCTCCCCTGTGTCTTCCTCCTCCTCGTCTTCTTCTTGCTCCCTCAGATCATCACCTTTGCGGTTGTGAAATGTCTATCCCAAGTATTTACCTGCTTCGTCCGCCACCACTCTCTACGCTGCCATCCTATCAGATCCTGCCCTCATAAATGCTCTTGAACATACCCTCCATTATCATGCTGACATTGTCACACACAAATTAGTCCACTCTTTTCACGAAATCATTTGAGCTCAATGATACCACTTCCTTTCTGCTTCAAGTGACCTACCTGCCGACTTTGGCATTCCCCTTCATACCATCCTCGCTGGCCTCCCACACCACGTCCTACTCGCCCTCCATCACCACGGCCTGCATGCACACATCAAACATATTGCCCCTAGCATCATCTATCCCACCTTCCATAAAATCTTCAATGCCATGACCTCCACTGAACGGGACCTATACATTCATTACTCCAATTTAGTCATCAATCAAGAACTTGATCTGATCCCAATCCCTCCTCCTTCCCTCGCAGAATGACTTTCCTCCCCTCCCACTACATCGGAAGCAAATGAAACAGGTTCGGACACTGCTATTGACTCTATGTCTGATCAGATAGAAGAGAACATCCAATCCGTCCAGTCCTTTCGAGTTCCCTTTAGACCTGGACTATCCGTTCTATCATCCCCAACCTGAGTCCTCCCCCCTGTCATCCACCATCAGCCAGCTTCCACCACTACCATTTGCTTCCGTTGCCATATGCAAGGTCACTATCGCAAAGACTGTTCCCTCTACATCTACCCTCACTGCCATCAATCCACCTCCGGACACACTCAGACTGCTTGTTTGTGCACCCAATGTGCTTTTTGTCAATGGTGGGGCCATGTGGATCGCTTCTATCCCCAGCGTACATGTGAACTTTGCAATGAAGGTGGGCATGTCGCAGATGACTGTATCTTTACAGTTGTTATCCTGGATCAAGCACAAGACATTTATGGGGCTCACCGCTCCCCATCTCCCTCCTTGGCTGTGGACATCAACCATTGAAACGGACTTGGTGTTTATTGAATCTGGGGTTCAATTGTACAAAGGGGGTAATGTTACAATTTTATACCTCCATTTCCACTTGGCTCTCATATCATTCACCTCACAGATAATCTGCTTCAGTATTCTCCAGTCAGAGTACCAATCCTTTCTCATTTGTTTATCTCTCTTTGCTCTGAAACTCCTGATCCTCTAAGACTGCTTCTATTTTGCCCTTCTTATCCCAATGGTCGGAGTTCTGTAACGTGTGTGTGATGGCAATGGACAATCTCTCCCAAATCTGGTTCTCTTTATATCAGATTCATAATCCCAATTACCATGGTTCTTTCTATGAGTTTCCATAGTGTTCTTTTATCCCTTACTTAAGCATAACTGCTTGTCACTACTTAAGGCTGCGCTCTTGTAGTAGTTAGGGCATTCTTGATCTTCTGCAATCTACCTTGGTTGCTCCTCTGCTCAGTCTGCACCCTCTTGTCTATCCCACTGTGAGAATCCAAGCTGCCCGTCTGGCAGTCTTGTCCCAGTCCTAGTCCGAGTCCGAACCCTTGCTTGTGCTCTGCATAAGCAATGGAATTCTGTACGTTGTCTTGACGTAACAATATCACAAGGTTAACAAAACACTTACCTTGGGCAATTACTATTGCCTCTTGATGGCTATGCCTCAGGGGTTTAGGATTGTTTCACACAAAGCAACACTAATTTCCTAGGATTTCTCTGAAATAACCCCTCACTGCTCTTAATGTTGATGGAATCAAAAACTAAGGAGAAATTATCAAGCATGAAGTATGAATGAACTTGACCATCAACAACCACAGAGAATATATTGGACTAATGGTCATCTGACTCAAAACTCCACAAATTATCCTTGAAATGCCATGGCTGAAAAAATGAAACCCAACTATTAACTGGAACCAGGAACAAGTAATGGTAAGAAAAAATGATGAAGAAGATATCCAGAATGTTGACCTCTCTGATTCTTCTTGAGATGCTATATCTCTTCATGAGTATCTCCCTAGAGAAGAACTAGAATGGGCTGACATCAGCAAGATCATCCTATCCACTAAACTGGAGCAACAACAGGAGAAAACCTAGACTGTTCTACCAACTTGGTATGAAGACTTCAATGATGTCTTCACTGAGCAGATCTTCGATAAACTCCCAGAATGCAGCTCCTATAATCATATTGTCAATCTTAAACCATCCTTCATTTCAAAAATAGACAAAACTTACTACTGTTAAGCCTAGCACTACTATGCTTTGTGTGAAACATGAAGCAGAAAGTTCTTAATGTTAAACTAAACTTGACTCAAGAGAGATTCTACCAAAGGGAGGAGCTCATGAAGAGTCACAACGTCCTTTGATAAAAACTTAGATTATGTTAGGCAGAAAGTATGAAATAGATTCAAAGTAGGGAAACTGTTACATGGCGCTATCCTACTCGTTAAATAGTGACAAGTGATTTACTCTAGGGCCAGCCCAGCTAAGTTAGAAATGGAAGAAGGTTGAAGAATAGAATGACTAAGCAAGGAACTATGAAGTCAATATGAGAGAATTGATTGAGGAGTGATTGTTCTAAAGTGAAGGTGAAAGAGTACTCACCTCTAAGAGCTAGATTACAAAGAAATAAGATGTGGACGAAGAGAAGTTACTAACAGTAAGAAATATGTATACATATTGTGGGTTATTCCCAACAGGACGGTGGGATGTGAGAAGGAAATGATTGCAGTAGTGGAAGAAAGGAAAAGAATTGTAACAACTACCTCAATCTGAAAGAGCATGAGGCTTGTCAAGAATTCATCTCTGAACACCTCAAGTCTGGATGAATTGTACCATCTACTTCTTCCCAAGCAGCACCATTCTTTTTCATTCCAAAGAAAGATGGATCTCTATGATCTTGCCAAGATTACTGGTACCTTAATGCTCACACCATTCACAATGCCTATCCTCTCCCATTTATTTCAGAACTCATCAATGACATGAAAGATGTGAACATCTTCATCAAGTTTGACATCAGGTGGAGATATAACAACATTCATATTTAGGAGGAAGACCAGTGAAAAAACATCACTCCCTTTGGTCTATTTGAACCTACAGTGCTTTTCTTTGATCATAGCAATGCTCCTCCTACCTTTCAAATATTCATGAACCACATTTCTACTGACATGATTGCAGAACACTGGCTTACAGTGACCTCAAAAACCATTGCAATGTTTCACTAATCTGAACTGTCTGCTGTGTAGTGTCCGAGTGTGTGGGAATCCTGCTTAGTCATAGTTAGACGAAATAAGGTACACACTCTTGGCTACAAATGGAGCTACTGATTATATAATTTGGCTCAGTGGTTCCTGAGATATGGCCATTTTAAGATGGTGACTTCATTGCAATAGTTTTTGAGCTTTTGATTTGAACAGTGTGATCTCAATAACATGATAGTATACTTGCTTTGTTTGGACATATAAACAAGCATACACATGTAAACATCATGTCTAAGCTTAAATAGATTCACACACTTCTTTCTTTCCAACCACCATCATCATGAAATCCCTCTCTGCCACTCAAAAGGCCTCTATCATTTCTATGCTTGATGCAGGCCATTCTGCTCACTCTATCACATCTGCTACTGGTTTCAACATCTCTACCATATCCAGGCTTCACTTCAAAGAGTGTCCTGAGCTTCAGAAATCCACTGGAGGTCACCCAACCAAGCTTTCTCCAACTAATATTTATCATGCTATTCACTTGATCTCTTCTCAAAAGGCTGAGAATGCAGTCCAGGTCACCAAAGCACTCAGCAATATCATTAACAAACCTCTCTCCCCAAGTACTGTTCACCTTCATCTGAGAAAGACTGGTATGAAGGCAGTAGTCAAGTCCAAACACCCTCTATTGTCTGCTAGACATAGCAAAGTCAGGTTAGACTTTGCCTATGCTTACAGGAATTGGACTCTGGATGACTGGAAGAGGGTTATATGGTCTGATGAGACCAAGATTAATCACCTAGGGTCAGATGGTCACAAATGGGTGTGGAAAAAGCCAGGTGAGGGGCTCAGTGACAGGTTGATATAGGAAACTGTCAAGTTTGGAGGTGGTTTCTTGATGATGTGGGGCTGTATAACTTGGTAGGGAGTTGGATATGCTGCTAAGATTGATGGTAGGAGGTGACCTTTACCTTCAAATTTTGAAGGATGATCTCCTGAATACTATGGAGTATTATGGTTTTAATCCTCCTGACACCATCTTTCAGCAAGACAATGAACCCAAGCATACCTGTAAAAAGGTAAAGGAGTGGTTGGAAGAGCAGGATTTCAAGACTATGTCATGGTCTGCACAGTCTCCTGACCTCAATCCCCTTGAGCATCTTTGGGGTTATCTCAAAAGAAGACTTGCAGAGGAAGAACACCCCCCTCAAGAAGTTCATGAGTTGTGAGATAGAATTCAGGAGAAGTGGGAGGAGATACCAGTGGAGGAGATTCAGAAACTCATTGAAAGCATGCCTAGAAGGATAGAGGCAGTGATCAAGGCAAAAGGAGGTTATACC
>JBBPTP010000994.1:0-11412 GCA_038094195.1 Pulveroboletus aff. carminiporus | reverse complement strand
AGGAGGATTAAGACCATAATACTTCATTGTTTGTTGGAGTTCATCCTTCAAAATTTGAAGATAAAAATCACCATCCATCCTACCATCAATCTTGATAGAAAATCCAACTCTCTCCCAGGTCATGCAATCCCACATCATGAGAGAACCTCCTTCAAACTTGAGAGTTCCTTGTACCAGTCTATCACTGAGTCCCTCACCATGCTTTTTCCACACTCATTTGCATCCATCTGACCCTAGGCAATTGATTTCAGTCTCATCAGACCATATGACCCTCTTTTAGTCTTCTATAGTCCAGTCTTTATGAGCATAGGCAAAATCCAAGCAAGCCTTGTGATGCTTGGCAGAGAGAATGGAGCATTTAGACTTGACTGCAGCCTTCATACCAGATTTTTTCAAGTGCTGACAGACTGTATTGGTGGAAAGAGGTTGGTTAATGATGTTGGTAAGTGCTTTGGTCACTTGGACTGCAGTCTCAGCCTTGCTAGAGGTGATGAGATACTGTGCATAATGAATATTGATGGAAGAAAACTTGGAGGGTCAACCTCCAAGAGACTTTGAAAGGTCTGAACAGTATTTGGAGCAAATTCTGAATATAGTAGAGCAGCTAATACCAGTTTGCTTGGCAATATCTTCATCAGATTGGCCAGCAGTAAGCATAGAGAGAATGGTTTTCTGTTGGGTAAGAGAGAGATCAGACCATGGTAGTGGTTGAGAATCAAGGAGTGTGTGAACTTATTTAAACTCAGACATAATGTTTATTTGTATATCTTTGTTTGTACAGCCTAGCATTGATAGTTGCCCTTTGATTTGATTGAAATTCTAGCTTCAACTAAAAAGTAAAAAACTCTTTCAATGGTGTTGATGTTTTAAAATGGGCATATCTCCACAGCCACTGGCCCAAATCACATGATCCAGGAACCAATTTGTAGCCAAGAGTAAGTACTAATTTTGATCTCTACTAACCTAAGTGATATTCCCACAGATGATTGTGGAGTGCTTCATGCACCATGTTGAGGTTAGGCATTGAATGTTACGTCGAGACAACATACAGGATTCCATTGCTTATGTGGAGCACTAGCAAGGGTCAGGACTAGGACTAGGACTAGAACAAGACTGCCAGACAGGCAGCTCGGATTCTCACAGCGGTATAGACAAGAGGGCACAGACTGAGCAAAGGAGCAACCAAGGTAGATTGCAGAAGATCAAGAATATCCTAACTACTACAAGAGCATAGCCTTAAGTAGTGACTAGCGATTCTGCTTAGGTAAGGGATAAAAGAATGCTATGGAAGCTAGTGGAAAGAACCATGATAAGCAGGATTACAAATCCAATATAAAGAGAACCAGATTTGGAAGGGATTGTCCGTTGCCATCGCACACATGTTACAGGACTCCAACCATCAGGATTAGAAGGGCAAAATAGAAGCAGTCTTAGAGGATCAGGAGTTTTGGGGCAAAGGGAGATAAGAAAATAAGAAAAGGTTGGTACTCCGACTGGAGAATACCGAAGCAGATTGTCTGTGAGGCAAACAATATGAGAACTAAGTGGGAATGGAGGTATAAAATTGTAACATTATCCCCTTCATACAATTGAACCCCAGGTTCAATAAGCACCAGGTCCATTTCAATGGTTGATGTCCACAGCCAAAGAGGGAGATGGGGAGCGATGAGCCCCATAAATGTCTTGTGCTTGATCTGGGGTAACAACTGTAAAGATACAGTCATCTGCGACATGCCCACCTTCATTGCAAAGTCCACATGTACGCTGGGGACAGAAGTGATCCGCTGTAGGAGCACAAAGCTCCCTACATTTGTAGACTTGGTTTTCTCCACTTTCAGGTCACTCTGTGTCCTCTAGTATCCTTCGTGCAAGCGTCCCATCATGTCCCGTGTTCATCGAAGGCTGATCCACTCATATTCATATGTATTCGGTCTCATCCGTACTCGGACTGACTATCCAGGTATGCTATTCAGTCTATTTAGTATCCGAGTTACCTCAGGATTAGCAACTGAGGTGGTCAGTACTCTATCATATGCTTTTGTTTCATTGTCTCACAATACTTATTTCTAGTACTGTCACGTCTGTCACTTCTTAGACAGCTGTCTGTTTTTGTTTTATGTTTTTCTTTCTGACAGTCCTGGGAAATGCCTGGACTATAAAATCTTGTACCTGACTTTGTGCAATGTATCTTTCGTCCACCCATCAGTTCACAGTTCATTCGTCCTCAGTCATCACCGTCGTCATCATTGTTCATCTTAATCCAGTGTAGGAGCTCGACGCTCTCTACATTTGTAGACTCGGTTTTCCCCACTTTCAGGTCACACTGCATCCTCTAGCATCCATTGTGCAAGCGTCCCATCATATCCTGTGTTCATCGAAGGCTGATCCACCCCCTATTCGTGTGTATCTGGTCCTATCTGTACCTGGACTAACCATCCGGTTACACTATCCACCCTACCTTGTATCCGACTTATCTCAGGACTAGCAACTGAGATGGTTAGTACCTTACCATATGTTTTCTTGTGTCCTGGTGTCGCAACACTTATTCCTATCATTTCTATCTCACCTGTCAATACTTTGACATTGACATATGTTTCACCTTTTTCTGACAGTCCTGGGAAATACCCAGACTATAAATCCCTGTACCTGCCTTGTGTAATACACCTTTCGTTTGGGTCACCATCTATCAGTCACATCTTCGTTCGTCGTTGTCATCGTCATCGCTCGTCTCAATCCAGTCCTCGTCCTAGACTGGTTTTCGTACAATCCACTTCGCTTTCAATCCGGAATCGACCAGACTGACCCTTCTGGTGCTGGGCCTACATCTAGTTACCCCTCCTCGTTTATCTACCTTTGCTGGACCCCTCTAGGGACAAGCATAGCTCGCTCCCTTCAACTCCTTCCTCATGGTAAACCCTCTAGGGACTTAACCTACCACACCACTTATCTTTCTTACACCAGTCCTTGTCCTAGATTGGTTTTCATACAATCCGCTTCACTTTCAATCTGGAATCGACCAGATTGACCCTCCTGGTGCTGGGCCTATGTCTAGTTACCCCTCCTCATCTATCTACCTTTGCTGGACCCCTCTAGGGATGAGCATAGCTCGCTTCCTTCAACCCCTTCCTTGTGGTAAACCCTCTAGGGACTTAACCTACCACACCACTTATCTTTCTTACATCGCATGGCCCCACCTTTGACAAAAAGTGCATTGGGTGTGCAAACAAGCAGTCTGAGTATGTCCAGGGGCAGATTGATGACAGTGAGGGCAGACATAGAGGGAACAGTTTTCATGATAGTGACCTTGCATATGGCAACGGAAGCAAATGGTAGTGGTGGAAGCTGGCTGATGGTGGATGACGGGAGGGAGGACTCGAGTTGGGGACGATAGAACGGATAGTTCAGGTCTGAGGGGGATTCAAAAGGACCAGACGGATTGGATATTCTCTTCTATCTGATCAGATATAGAGTCGATAGCAGTGTCCGAATCTGTTTCATTTGCTTTCGATATAGCGGGAGGGGAGGAAAGTCGTTCTGCGAGGGAAGGAGGAGGGATTGGGATTGGATCAAGTTCTTGATTGATGACTAAGTCAGAGTGATGAATGTATAGGTCCCGTTCAGTGGGGGTCATGGCATTGAAGATTTTATGGAAGGTGGGGTAGATGATGCTAGGGTCAATATGTTCGATGTACGCATGTAGGCCATGGTGATGGAGGGTGAGTAGGATGTGGTGTGGAAGACCAGTGAGGATAGTACAAAGGGAAATGCCAAAGTCAGCAGGCAGGTCACTTGGCACAGAAAGAAAGTGGTATCGTTGAGCTCGAATGATCTTGTAAAAAGAGTGGACTAATTCATGTGTGACAAAATCAGCATAATAATGGGGGGTATGTTCAAGAGCGTTAATGGTGGATGAAGCAGATAAACACTTGGGATAGACATTCCGCGACCGCAAAGGTGATGACCTGAGGGAGCGAGAAAAAGACGAGGAGGAGGAAGACACAGGGGAGGAAGACATATTCGAGGTAGTATTGAATGATGAGGTTTATACAAGGGGGGTGCTCATGAAGAGACGCTGTCTTAGTTCCTTGGGTCTGTTTCTACCTCAAGCCATTGGTCTTCTTATAGATGGATAGAATGGTCCATGCATGTCTTAGATTTGATTCCAGTTCCCATGTGTCTTCAGAGGATGGGTATCCTTTCCATGCAGTCAGGTACTGTCTTCTGCCAGCAGTACCTCGATGTGACCTGATATGGTCAACTTCATATTCTTCTTCGGAGTTTATGAGGTTCAGAGGGGGTCAGGGGAAGTTTGGTCCATATGTAGTGGTTTCCTTATATGGAGATAGAAGCGAGGCATGAAACACTTCGTGGATGTGCCATGTGGGTGGTAATTTTAGTCAGTAAGTGAGTGAGGATAAGACTTGAGTGATTTCGAATGGTCCATATCATTTGGGGGCGAGTTTCTTTGAAGGCAAGTTGAGACAGAGGTTTGTGGCCTTCAGCCATACCTTCTCTCCTACTTTCCAAGGGTGGAATCGGGAGGTTGACCATCATATCATAGCAAGGCGAGCAGATTTGTGGGCAGCTTTTGCTTCAGTTCTGGCTCAATCGAGGGTGTTTAGTCTATCTTCCAAAGCTGGAATAAGCATTTTTCTGAATGGGGGAAAGGATCTAGGTTCATATCTGAACATGAGGGAAAATGGGGATTGCTTAGTAGAGCTATGTGTGACCAAGTTGTGATGAAACTCAGCAGTAGTGAGGAAGTCTGCCCATTTCCTTGGTTGGTTGGAGCAAAAGATCCAAAGATACATTTCAAGTTTCTGATTGGTCCTTTCAGTTTGACCATCAGTTTGTGGGTGATAGGCTGTGGATAATCAGATATCGTATTTAAGTAGTCTTGCTAGTTCTCTTGCGAAAGCTGATGCAAACTGTGGGCCTCTATCCAAGATAATGCTTTCATATAGGCTGAATCTCTGAAATACAAAGTTGTGGAAGAGTTGGGCTACTTCCGCTGCATCAACTGTTTTGAGGCATGGGGCAAGAATTACCCCCTTTGTAAACCCATGGTCTACCACGACCATAAGTGAGTCATATCTGTTAGAGGCAGGTAAGTTGGTAATGAGGTCGACGGAGATTTGTTTAAATGAAAGGGAATGTGAGGACAGTATCAGATTGAGAGGGGGGACTGTTGGGTGTGTATTGGTCTTATTTTGTTGACAGGTAGCACATCCGGATATAAAATTGTTGACGAATGTGGAGAGTCCAGGCCACCAGAAATCCTTTTCTAACGTGGCCTTGGTCCAGAATCATCCATCGTGTCCTGTGGTTGGGTTTTCGTAGATGGATTGTACGAGGTTATGACGGGCGTTGGGGGGAATGTAGAGACATTGCTTAAAATACAATTGTCTGTTTTCAAAAGACCAGTCTGAGAGTTTAGATTGGGGGAAGAGTGGAGTGTTGTCGGATAGTGCAGCAATGGCCTTGAGGACTAAGGGGTCGGATTCGGATGAGGTGCGGATATGACATTGGAGGGTGATGTCTAAGGCTTGGATAATAGCCAGTTCAGGGCAGATGGCTACGTTGAGGTTGTCGTCTGCAGTATCGATGTGATCCTTGCAGGAGAGGGCATCGGCTGGTCCCATCTTAGGTCTGGGAGTGACTTGCCAGAGAATATTGAAATCTTGTAGGAACAGAGACCAACAGGCTTGTCGGCAGGATAGCTTTCAGGGATCCTTGATGTAAGATAGATTTTTATGATCCGTCATAATGGTTACTGGATGAGGGGTGCCAAGGAGGTAATGTTTCCATTCGTCTAATGTTAAGATGACAGCCAACAATTCTCTGTCATAGATGTCATAGATTCATTGGGCTAGGGTGAATGTTTTTGAGAAGTAAGCATAGGGGTGGAGGTCTCTGTTTTTGTCCGACTGCATAAGGACTGCTCCTGCTGCTAAGAGGGATGCATTGGTCATGAGAGTAAAGGGTTTCATAGTGTCCGGAATACATAAGATGGGTGCTGAGGCAAAGATGTCATAAAGTTTGTCGAAAGCAGATTGTTGGAGATTGGTCCATTGCCAGGGTTGTTCCTTTTGAGTCAGGAGGTTAAGGGGGGCCATGATGTTTGAGAAATCAGGGATGAATTTCCTGTAAAAGTTGGTGAACTCCATGAAGGATTGGACTCCTTTCACGGACGTAGGCAGATTCCAGGTATGGATGGCTGATAGTTTGGCAGAGTCCATCTGAGCTTTTCCTTGTCCAATAATAATACCTAAGAAATTCATGACTGGGGTGTCGAAGACGCATTTGGCTGGCTTTAGAGAGAGTCCATGTTCTTGCAGTCATTGGAGAACTCGTCTAGTCCTGTCATGGTGGAGTTTTATGTCGTCCTTGGTGTGTAGGCCCAAATTATCCATATATATCTTTAACCATCATTCTGAGATCATATCAGTGAAGATATAGTTCATGAAGGCCTGGAAGGTGGGGGGTGCATTGCTATGACCGAAGAATAGTACCATGGGTTCAAAAAGTCTGAAAGGGGTGACAAATGCCATTTTCCACTGGTCCTCCTTTTTGATCTGGATGTTGTTATATCCCCATTGGATGTCAAACTTGGTGAAGATGGTTGAATCTTTCATGTCGTCGATGAGATCAGAGACCAGGGGTAGTGGATAGGCATTTCAGATGGTGTGGGAGTTAAGATACCAGTAGTCTTGGCATGGTCAAAGGGAACCATCCTTCTTGGGAACAAAGAAGAATGGGGCAGCTTGTGGTAATTTTGAAGGGACGATGTGGCCAGTTTTGAGGTGTTCCTCTATGAACGTCTTGCAGGTTTTATGTTCAGTCGGGTTTATTGAGTAGACTTTGGTGATCTTCAGGACAAAAGATGGTTTGAGTTCAACGGTGTGGTCATAGGGTCAATGAGGTGGGAGTCTATTAAAGGTTGCTTCAGAGAACACATCTTCAAAGTCCTTGCACCAGTTGGGGATGATGACGTCCTGGTTTTGTTGTTTTTGAGCGATTTTGGTTGACAATGTGACCTTCTTGATATCTTCTTCGGCTTTGTCCTTTCCAGGGAGGTACTCATGAAGAGATGCATCAACCCAGATTGGACCCTTTCTAAGTTGGGCAGTCTGGATTGCTACTTTTCAGTCTCTGTCCAGTTTGTTAGCTCGAGGGATTGTGATCGTGTTGTTCAACCAATTGATGTTCGGGTTCCATTTCTTTAGCCATGGCATTCCGAGGACTATCTGTGGCTTTTTCAGTCCAACTATCATGAGTCCTAGTCATTCTGTGTGTTGTCCAATGATCATTCCAGTGTAGGCTTTTCGTTTGATGGTTCCATTAGCATTGGGAGATCCATCCACATTATGGGTGATAATTGGCTGGGTAAGTTGTCTTCTAGGAAACCAGTGGTTGGTGACGAGGCTTTGGTCGATGAAGTTTCCGGTTGCTCCAGAATCGATGAGGGCAGTGGTTTCAATGGTTTGTCAGCCCGTATTCAATTTGACAGGTATGCGCAAGGTTCGCTCATTCTGTAGTGCTATGAGTACATGGGCAAGATCGAGGGAAAGAGACATTGGACATCCTTCCCTTCTTAAAAATCTGAGTCGTCTCTAGTGATTGCCGTGATGACTTCCTCCTCTGGTTCTTCATAACAGATCTGAAGGGTTTGGAGGATCTCGTCAATTGTCCTTCCCTTTCCTTTTAGGGAATTGACATAGTCATTGAGTGGGGATGGTTTAACTGGAGTGGGAGTGGGGGTGGTCTGGACGGTTTCAGTAGTCCAGAGTTGAGCGGTTTGCTTAGCAGGGACTGTGGTGGCAGTAGAGAAGGTTCGACATTTGCGAGTGGAGTGTCCAGACTTTCAGCATTTGAAGCATCAGTTTTCTTGGATGCACTTGGCCCTTTCATCAGGGATGAGCTTTGGAGGAAAAGATCAAGTAGTGGTGGCATCGACATCCATGGCATTGGGGTCTTTTTCCCTCTGGAACAGATGGGGAGCTGGGCGCTTGAAACCTCCCATGAGAGATTGAGCTTCCTTGTAGTCGGAATCGTATTCGTGGACTTTCTTGTACCATTCAGTTATGGTGGTAGGGGAAACAGTCATATCCATGACCTTCTTCGTCAATCCGGAGGGTATTCCTCACGTGAAGAACTTGATTAGGACAGCGTCATCTGAGACTTTGGATGCAGTAGTGTGATTCTGGAACTGGGAGATGTAGGAGGCGAGGTCCATTTTCTTGTTGTTTTCGTCTTTCTCTCCGACTCACATGTTAATCATCCAGGAGAGAGAGTCTTGGATCAAGTTGATATATTTGAACTGGTCCTTGAATGAGGTAATGAAATTGGTCCATGTCCCTAAAGTGACTGTGGTCCTGGATATAGCTTTTTCACAAAAGGTGTTGGCCCAGTGGGACGCAGGGCCCTTGGTCATATAAGAAAGAGCGAAAGCGACTTTCTTCTTGTCAGAGTTGTAAACATCCTTGTTGGTGTTCAAATATAGGACTATGGAGTTGATCCATGATAAACTGTTTTCGTATGAGCCATCATAGGCCGGAGGGGGGTTAAGCCTAAGCTCAGCAGGTCTGGATGCGGTTGACATAGGAGTGGCAGCACGAGGTGAGCTGGGTGGACTGGGACTAGGAGGTCTGGAAGCAGGTGGACTGGAGGAATGAAACTCGATGTCTTGAGGGGATGGAGATCTAGGAGGGCTTATCGAGGTGAATTGAGAGGTCAAAAGCAGAGGATTGCGACAGAGACAAGGTGCTATTACTGGATTGGCTGGGGATGAGGTTCCCACGATGCAATGCCTGGAAGATTCTGAGAGCTGGACTGGAGGTGATTGGGAGGATTCTTCTTCTTTGCTGAGAGGTGGTCTGAAGGTTCTCCTGGATGTGGTGGCTACTAGAAACGTCCTACTCCTGAATAGGAGGGATGAAGGGAGATTCTCGATCTTTTGTTACATCAAGACAACGTACAGGATTCTGTTGCTTATGCAGAGCACTAGCAAGGGTCGGGACTAGGACTAGGACTAGAACAAGACTACCAGATGGGCAGCTCAGATTCTCACAGCGGTATAGACAAGAGAGTGCAGACTGAGCAGAGGAGCAACCAAGGTAGATTGCAGAAGATCGAGAATGTCCTAACTACTACAAGAGTGCAGCCTTAAGTAGTGACTAGCGATTCTGCTTAGGTAAGGAATAAAAGAACGCTATGGAAGCTAGTGGAGAGAACCATGATAAGCAGGATTATGAATCCGATATAAAGAGAACCGGATTTGGGAGGGATTGTCTGTTGCCATTGCACACATGTTACAGGACTCCGACCATCGGGATTAGAAGGGCAAAATAGAAGTGGTCTTAGAGGATCAGGAGTTTCGGGGCAAAGGGAGATAAGCAAATAAGAAAAGGTTGATACTCCAATTGGAGAATACCGAAGCAGATTGTCTGTGAGGTGAACAATATGAGAACTAAGTGGGAATGGAGGTATAAAATTGTAATATTGAAAGGATTTTTGGAGTCACTGTACTTCATTTGCTTACTAATCATATGAGTACCCTTGTGGTGGCATGAGTACCCTTGTAGTTGTGAACATTCTTCTTCAACATTCCATAACATTTTATTTTGTCACATGAGTTGCTTAGTCAGTGAATCATCTTTCACTATATAGTCATATCCACTGTCTTTTCTCTTTTTCTAAGCTAGAGCTTCCTTAAGAGTACTACCTCTGTGTGTCATATCCTGAAAATCTTATCAAGTCCAACTCCACTATATCCATGACAACTCTGTATATTCTAATCTCCTATTCTGTTATAACACTAGTACTTTCTTTTTTGGTCCATATCTTATTTTATCTCAGCTTCATACTTCAGATGTCATCATTGCTATATCCATCATGGAACATAGCTCCAGACATGACAACTCTAAACTTGAGCTCCAATCTACATTCTTTCTATCATTCAATGTCATGCTTCATTTCTATCATTTCATATTCATCAGTCATATCATATTACTTCTGAATTCATAGTATAAAAACCCTCCTGTAATCCATATAAACCTTAGTTCAAATATCAACTTAATTCTCTTCTCTCTCTCACACCCTCAAGCAACTCACTCACTTTCTTCTCATCTCCTGAGCATGTGTTACAGGTGCACTCTATGCTATAGTGCATTATGATTACTGAAGCTACAAGCATTACAAATACAAACTAAAAATATGGACATTCTTAAGTTTTATCTTAACAGTATCAGACTTACTGATTACTCTTTATTTTCACATCTTCACATGTGCACAAAGCCACATGTCACTATTTCACCATTTCACAACTTTACTCTTATGAGTCACACTTCACGATTATCACGACTCCTATTCTTATGAGTCACAATCATAGATGAACCATACTTGATGCTTGAGGCATAAGGCTATGTCTTTCATTCTACCACATCTATGCTTCTTATTCACATTAAATTCACACCTTATATGTATGTGAAACAACCCTAATTGCTACTAGAGCTTTCAGGTTACCACTAGGCAGCATAGACTTATAGAATGAGCAGATGAGGGGAATACCCAAGAGGATCTGACTGAGGATCCCTTGGTCGTCAATTCAGGTCCTTATATACCCTACTATATATTTGTACATATTTGGTCCATTATCCAAATAAAAGGATGGACAGCCATAAGGCTGTGAAGCAGTAATTAAAATAATGAGATAGACATGAGTCAAGTGGCATATCAAATGGAAGAGAAGCATGGAACATAGCCATAGAGTAAAGGGGTAGCGGAAGTGAAATGCATGAGGCATGAAATGAAAGCGTACGAATAAAGTTAAGTTCTGTCCACTAAAGTTCAATAAGTCCAAATGCATAAAGTCATTAGTCACACGATGTCAAGCATCATGCTGTCGTGAAATCATGAAAGTGTTAGTGGATTTAGGGTAGGGTTGGTTCAGACTTAGCAGATGTAAAGGTAAAGGGGTTCGTGATGTCGTAGCTTTGGGGTAATTAATTTGAACTGCAAGCCTAATGACAAGCATTAGACTTGAGTGGCTAGTTTAACCTCATTGTGGAGGAGCTTTAATCGGAGTTTGAATAAGTTACAATGTTGCAAAAAGAGCATTTGTAACAGTATGTTCATGCTTCTTTTCCATTCCTACTTATTAGATACACATTGTAACATCATGGACAACACAGGATATCTCTAAATGAGGTATTTATAGATACAAACACTAGTAGAGTATATATATGATCCATGTAGAGCCAGGAGACTCTAACCAAGTTCTCCTAGAGTTGTCTCCTATTAACAATAAGAATATTATCTTCACTTCATAACTCTGGTTCCCTAGCATACGCTAGCTAGGTCAAGACTGCCTTGGTAAAGGATACCACAAGGTTAACAAGACACTTACCTTGG
>JBBPTP010000992.1:0-11443 GCA_038094195.1 Pulveroboletus aff. carminiporus | reverse complement strand
TAAAATGGCCATATCTCAGGAACCACTGAGCCAAATTACATAATCAGTAGCTCCATTTGTAGCCAAGAGTGTGTACCTTATTTCATCTAACTATGACTAAGCAGGATTCCCACACACTCGGACACTATACAGCAGACAGTTCAGATTAGTAAAACATTGCAACAGTTTTTGAGATCACTGTATCTTAAAGGTGCAAAACTTCACATCTGGATCTCTCACCCAGAATGCCCAACTACCATTTGTGAGTGCAAGATCCTGCTTGACTGGATGTTACAAACGCTGCCTATCGAAATACCACGTCCTTAGGGACTTAACATCTTTCTTCATGAACAATGACTAAGCAGCTGACTAAGCACACTTGCTTTATTTTCTAAGACAAGTCACACATCAAGGGTAATGAACCCTTGACCCACACTCTCTAAAAAGTCATGATTCCTTTTCATTTCCGTCTAGAAGTCTCTTGACTTCTATTCTCACAATCATAATGGACAACATGTTCATCATGCTTCCGAACTTCCATTCTGCCACACAATGTGTGTGCATCATGTCATTAATCCCTGTCCATTACAAAGATATGCCACAAGCCTATGCACGGACATTAAGTACAGCCTTATAATTACCCTTTATGGATATATGTTTCTATACATGGACTATTTATATACACAAATACATACAAATAGGTACAAACCCCATATAGTATATAAACCTGGGACTTTGAACACAAAGTCTCCAATCTAGTTCTTTTTGAGACTCATCACTACAAGTGGGGAGCTCCTAGATTCGACCCTCTAGTCTCATTTCACCCTCTTATCTTTTGACCTCGACAACTATCAATCCTGTATAGGGTTGACTATTAGCTTGTAGTTGCTTCATTAGAACTAGATTACCTCAAGCCTGACAACAGTCTCACTTGCAAGTATGAATTAAAGAGGCTAGTACTTTCTATCCTCGTAAGAAAGAGGTTATACGAAGAAAAAGAGACCTGGAGTCTAGTATTCATTGTAGCAAGTTACTTGGACAAGTCATTTGGGCATGGAGCAGAGCAGCTAATCATGTCCGTCAACAACATCGCAGACCACCTTGACCAAGCTCAGAGATTGCTCAATGAAATATTCACCTCTCGCAGTACATCTCCCCTCCCTTCAGCAAATCCTTCGGAGCTAGTCACTCCAGAGCCGGACTTTGGGTTCATCGAAGATTGGCTACTAGGCATACCCGCCCAAGTAGCAAGGAAGTTTTTACCCGCAGAGTTAGAAGAAGGCCGGGTCAGAGAAATCTCGCTGCAGCCTATAAGGTGAAAACATACTAGGAAAGTTTACTGGTATGATTACAGCAAAGTTAGGATGGACAACTACAATCTTCTATTTCACCCTTACCTACACCCCCGTTCATATCTACAAAGACTACGAAAATATCCTTACTAAGTAGTTACCATGGCACAAATATCAGAATTAAATGCAGAAAACTGGACCAACTTGTTGGCTTCATTTCAAAATGCTGTGGAAAGGATAGCCGCAATGGAAAACAAACAATTTGCATTACAAGATGCTCTTACCAGAGCAGAAACGTAGTTAGAAACTGTAAAGGAAAATGTAGAGCAAGCAGATCAAAGAATGAGAGAACTTATGGGGATTTACATATGGGCCACTAGAGGAAATGCCGCCACAATAGGACCACAGGTGGGAGGAATCTCAAAAGTGGAAATATTCTCAGATTCAGGTATATATGATGGTAGCCTGGCGAAGTTTGAAGAAAGATATTAAGTCCCTAAGGACATGGTATTTCGATAGGCAGCATTTGTAACACTGGATGTATCACTCTCAAGATGGTGATGAGAGGATAGATGGTGATGGAATCATTGTCTGAGATTTCATAGACCAACCTAGGGATACTGTCCTACCTGATGACCTCTAGGAGCTCATGGAACAATGTGCAGGTTTTCTATATGCCAGCATTAAGCACAACACCAGTGTTTTTTATAGCCAGTCCTCCATCCACCTTAGAAACTTGCTCATTCTTTTTTACCCTCATGAAGATAACTTACTGTTGCCAGTCTCTGAAAGTATCAAGTACATTTACCAAATGGATAACTCCTTTCACTTTGCTGTTTGAAGGTAGCATCCACTGGGGAGAAAATGGAAGGTAGCCAACACATTCTCTGCCTACCCTTATTTTCCAGCCAAAGTGTACTCATCAGGCCTTAAAGAAATCTGTTACAATCTTCTTTCTCTCTCCTTTCATTCTTTTTCTGTCATTTGCACAACCTCACATCCTCTTGGGTATAGTCCGTATTACTTATATCCATTTCTTACTGATAATTTCACTTCACCCACACCTTGTTCAACTTTGACTCAGTTTCTGGAGGTCTGTCACTTTATCTTTCACTCAAACACTCACTCCTCAGCCAAGTCTCTTATCTCAGCCTTGTAGTTTCTATCTCT
Organism: Pulveroboletus aff. carminiporus; assembly: GCA_038094195.1. NCBI lineage: Eukaryota > Fungi > Basidiomycota > Agaricomycetes > Boletales > Boletaceae > Pulveroboletus > Pulveroboletus aff. carminiporus. Next base: position 9,002 of record JBBPTP010000992.1, on the reverse strand, counting down.
TTATTTGTTCTATGGTTTTCTATAGCATTCTACTGTGGATTACCCTCTTCACAGTATCTTTTCATTTATATCTTATCTAGGCCAGCCCTATACTAAATCAGCTGTCACTACTTAAACGTAGCTAGAACCTGTATAGCCTTTTTCTCCATTTTGAATCTATTCATCTCTACTATCTAACATAACTTAAGATTCATTAAGGACATTGCAACTCTTCATGAGCTCCTCCCTTGATCAAATCTCCCTTGAGTCTTGTTCATCCTAGTATCAAGAACCTACTACCTCATGTTTCACACAAGATATTAGCACTAGACCTAACAAAACCCTCAAAAGCATGAAATGCTCCTGGATGGCTGGCCACTATGCCAGGTGGACACTCTCATTGAACACTGTGGTAGTTCTTTCACTGTGCAAGGTGACTCAGAGTCTATACCATGTTTATCTATATCATTTCACTAAGTACTCCACTTGATGTTGAAGATCATCCAAGTCATTGCAAGTTGTTATGATTTATGCTGCTGTATTTCAGTTTATAATTTCAGTTTATCTCAAATGATTTACTATCTGATTCATATGGCTTCAGAAGGACCTGTTGGTGGTGGTCACTTCACCTGCAACAAGTGTGAGCCTAGGATGTAGTACCCAGTCATCAGGCATGCAATGAATGATGGTTGGGCATTTTTTGGGTGATCTATTCTGTCCACCAGCTGAACTCAGAATTTTGTTGCAGCATGCAATGTGAGGCTAAACTTCAGATTTTCTCCTTTGTACTTTTGTTCACCTTAATGATAAATTTCAGCCCAGATTTGAATATCATCATTACTTGAAATATGGGTGAAGTTTGTACTCAGATACAATATTTGGAGTTTGGACCTATGATAGAATTCATTCTATAGTCTGACATTCGAGGCGATTTTAAATCTCTGCCTGTCTTTCAAGTTTTAGCACAGATATTTTCAGCCAAGAAAACTTCAAGTACTGCAGTGTTCCAAATGTCAACTTATATTCTAAGTATAGTCTTCACATTTTAGATGTCATTTTCTCTTAACCTTACAGTGGTTTGTATATCTCTGTGGAAAGTGATTTGGGAAAAGTTGCACCTTGGGAAGAGCTGGACTAGGACCTCAGGTGTATCTGAGTGTAGAAACATTGAGGCCATAGTTTTACTACACTCTTACTAGCATGTCAGACACTGAGATGGCTGATGCTGAGAAGTAGTATGCCTTTACTGTCACTCTCACTCTCTACTTTGCAGTCAAACCAGCATCAAAGGGCAAGGCCCCTTCCAAGTGACAAGAGAAGACAGTGAAAACCAAGGAGTTACTCTTTGCACTCAACAAGACCAACTATCTCGACTTCTTAGAAAGCATTCTTGAGAAGCATGGAAAGTCTCAGTACAAAGTCTCAGCCAAGCACCAGTACTCATTCAAGTTTGTTACACCTAAGATGAAAGGGTATGTACATACATCAAATATTATTCATTGCCTCATGAAAATTTTAGCCAGCATGCAAGTGAGGCTATGGACATCAACAATAAAGTAGATTACAAGGAAATGGTATGAAAAATCATAGATATTGGTGGTGACTCTATCACTGCTAGTACAAAGATTTTCATTGACATGAAGCACATTGCAAAGTTGCCATCTCATCCAGCCAATGATAACTCTGGTGATGATAAATCAGACTTGTTAGACAATAACAAGGTATTTTTTTTTTGCTTGCTAAGACAGTTCTAACATGTTCTCCAAGAATATTCCACCAATGACATCTGATTTAGATGCACAGCTTGCTCAATGGCATATCAAGCTCAATGTCAAATACAAGAATGCCCATGATGAGGGCCTTACATACATTTCACCATCAGGAACTGCAATTTCACTTACATCAGCCATGATACTTGACTGAGCACATGCATTGGTAGGTTTTATGTATGGGTTGAAAACTCAAGTTTAGAAACTAATACATGTTTATTAGAATGAAGGGCAGGCAACATTGCAAATGCTGCCCAATATTTCATTGTTTGATGCCACCAACAAAGTTCCATTCCTTCATTCCACTCACAAGACACAGACTGCTCCAGTGCCACCATTAACCTCTGAGCTAGATCTCAACATGCTCACCTCAGCCCTTATCCTCCAAATATTGGCAAATACTAGCCTACTGTTACAAATGCTCTGTTTGCAACATTGATATTTATTCAAACTCCGATTAAAGCTCCTCCACAATGAGGTTAAACTAGCCATGCAAGTCTAACACTAGTTGTGAAGCAACTACAAGCTAATAGTCAACCCTATACAGGATTGATAGTTGTCGATGTCAAAAGATAAGAGGGTGAAATGAGAATAGAGGGTCAAATCTAGGAGCTCCCCACTTGTAGTGATGAGTCTCGAAATAACATTGGAGCAATACCGTTGTACTACTACAATGTATCATAATGATTGTGTATCGTAAGGACATAAGACTTGGTGAAGTCCGTAGTGTTGTGAACTACTTAGGGAATGTAATATGTATGTAGTATAAACCATCCAGCTCTGCTGATAGCCAACATATACATCAGTCCGTGTACATCTGAGGTACATAGCGAAAGGGTGGTCATGGGCTAATACAACCCATGGGGACTTGGATAGGATGTTGATCATGGGTTGACGAGGTCCATGATCCTTGATTTTGAAGTCACATCTTAGTGCTTCAATGGATTTCGGAGTTTTGAGGCTCGGTTGACTTTGGCCTCCTTGAGTAGAGCTGACTACTGGACACACAGCACTGTGCTCTGGTAGTGGTAACCCTAGCAAGGGGAACCTAGCCACTGAATTGTGGTACTCTTAGGATTTGAGTATTCGATCTACATCCCTATACCAACTTAATGGAGGATGTATGAAAGAACTAGATTGGAGACTTTGCATTCAAAGTCCCAGGTTTATATACTACATGAGGTTTGTACCTATTTGTACATATTTGTGTATGTAAATAGTCCATGTATAGAAACATATATTCATAAAGGATAATCATAAGGCTGTACTTAATGTCCATGCATAGGCTTGTGGCGTATCTTTGTAATAGATGGGGATTAATGACATGATGCACACACGTTGTATGGCAGAATGGAAGTTCGGAAGCATGATGGACACATTGTCCATTATGATCATGAGAATAGAAGTCAAGGGACTTCTAGATGGAAATAAAAAGGAATTGTGACTTTTAGAGAGTGTGGGTCAAGGGTTCGTTACCCTTGATGAGTGACTTGTCTTAGAAAATAAAGCAAGTGTGCTTAGTCAGCTGCTTAGTAAGCTGCTTAGTTATTGTTCATGAAGAAAGATGTTAAGTCCCTAAGGACGTGGTATTTTGATAGGCAGCATTTGTAACACATATGCTGTCCAAAGTCTCATCCAGCTGCAAAGCTCTTTAGGAACAAAGGGTTCCTACATTTTGATCTTGTCGCCCCACTGATCCCTAATAAGAGTAGGGGGATCTATGTGTATTGTCCCACTGCCGCAGAGTGAGGACCGGACTCTTGAAGACAATGCCCACCTTACTCCTATTGGAGATGCTAGCAGTAGCTCACATGGTGACCATTCCCCTGACTTGGCAGCTGGTACTGCCAACTCTCAAATTCAGCCAACTCTCAGCCTACACCACCTGACTACCACTGCTGAAGAGATCTCCCAGGTCAGTATGCAGTTGGGTGTCTTTCCAGACCCTCCTTTGACCATGCCATCAGACATCAGTGCAAATGCAATGCTGCCTCCTGGCCACCCCTCATTTCAGTCTCCCCCCTCAATTGCTGGTCACTCTCTGAACACAACATCTCTGCCTGGTTTCCTTTCTCCATCTCCAGCACCCTCCACCCCCCCTCTGAACAGCAGTGGCAGCGAAAAGAGGAAATCCACCTTCTTAGTTGTTTCTGAGCACAGTTCATGCAAGCAATCCTATCCAGTATCAGCAATGACACAAGCACAATAGCAGAGTGGATCTGCCATGCAAGAAATGACATCTGTGGTCAAAGATCTTGTTCACACAATGGGACTATCATCCAACCCTCTCAACAACGCAATAGGGATCATCCATGAACATAGAGAACTTACATCAGAACAGCGACTCAACATCAGCAATTTTCTTACACACGAGCAGAACTGCAACCAAACTGTCATATTCATCAGTTTGGATGAGGAGAATCAGAAGAAGTGGCTACAATGTAGGTTGTCTAAGATTGCGAGGGCTTGTGAGCATGAGAAACTATACTGATCTGTTTGTATGCTGTATCATACTACTTTTTTTGAATCTGACGCAATGTTTTTTGAATCTGGCATGATGTTTTTTGAATCTGGCATGATGTTTTTTCAATTCAACATGATATTTTTTCAATCTGATGCAATGTTTTTTCAATCCAATGTGATGTCTTTTCAATCTGATGCAATGCTTGATAGATTCGATGTGCTACAGGCCACGATGTAACAACTCCTGCTGATAGTCCTCCTACATTTCCTGTGCGATCCTGTCATGCTGTGTGTCTGCTCACCTCCATTCAACCTCATTCACAGGTCCATCACCAAGAACACTGCTGTCCCTGTCCTCTTCAACAATATGACTAACACTGGTGAGCTCTGGATCGAAAAAGTCTTCAGGATCATGCTAGCGAATGAAATTGTGTATTATACAAAGTGTGATGGGAATGTGGGCCTGGATGTGCATATCATACTCAAGGGGAAATTGAAGGATGCAAAACTGACACTTTAAAATGCCAAAGATATGCTCAATGACGTTCTAGAGTGCAGCATGTCATAGGTTAAATAGCTCTTCTCAGTTTCATGGTCTGTTATAAGCGATGAATACATGGTATTAGTACAGACATTGTTGACAAATATCTTCGATTGGCCTGATGCCATTCTTTCAGATGGTACCGAGTGCCACGATATGGTATAAGAAGTGCATCTGATGTTTCAAAGCCAGCATCAGCAAGGAGATACTTGCCATGTGGCATTTGCAAGTCATGGGTGTGAGCATCATTCCATAGCATTGTGTCAGCAGTAGATCCATCCCAGCCAGTGAGAGAAAATGTGAAGAAAAAATTGAAATTGCAAGCAAACAGACAGTTTTGAGACAGGTATCCTTTTTGATTGCACATATGTGGATGGTCATCAAGAGTGGTAAAGGCATGGATATGTGTGCCATCAACAGTGCCAATACAGTTATGAAAGAAATGAAAGCGTGCATCATCCATGATGATGGGTGACATTGGAGTGTGCTGCATTGGAAATTGAACCTAGGAGGTGTAGAACGGGGGGCTGGAGAAAAATTAGAGCATGCATTTGAAGTATCTAGTGAATGGATGGGTAAAGTTGTGATATCAATATCATTAATGTACTCACCTTGTGATCATATCCATTGAGTGTTGAAATTTCTCAGCAACATGATGGGATGGTAGGCTGGTTATGCAAGTGTATAGAAATATACCTAGCTGCTCCTCGATGGATATGTTGTTCCGTGATGTGGTGAATCCGTGGTGCTTCAACACCATCACCAACTGGTTGAACGTATTGTGTCCAATGCCAAGGCATGTTCGAATCTGATCGGGATGTCCATTGAGAAGCTCAATCATCCATCCTTCCCCAGTTAAAACAGACATGTGGTATGGTATTGGAGCAGTGGGAGTTAGAAATAACAAGTTATAGTAGTACAACATTTGGGTCATGATGATTGCTACCAAAGCAACCAGTCGGCGTCGGCGATCCTCTTGGATTTTCTGTGCTTCCAGGTCCATGACGGCGTCGGTGGGGATGTATGACTATAATCCGGGTACTGCCGGGTAGGAGTTGAGGCACACGTGATCAGCGAAACGAAAAGTCAACTTGACATTTCGCAGTCCATTCGGGACCTAAGTATTCGATTCTTTCACATTGCAACTTGCACAGGCCAACTTGTTTGTACTCGCATCCACTATATTGATGACCAACAGAGGAGGTGACAATGGTGGCAGAGGATATGTTGTTCGTCTCCCAGGAGGACGCGCCCAAGCTACTAATACCGGAGGGGGTCGAGGCGAACGCAGTTCTTCCAACTACATTAATCGTGTTAGCGGAGGAACACCTCCATCTTCTTGGGCTGAAAACAATGCCAGTGGAGGGTCTGACGTTCGTCTCTCGAGGGGACGTGGCCAAGCAAGGTACGCAATGCAACCTTTGCGCACTCCCCAGCTGACTTTGAGCTGCGGCGCATTGTTGTCTCTAGTAATGTCTTCATGGACGGTCAACCAGCGTACATTGATTCGCGTATTGCGGACGACTCGGACAAGGCGCTCGTCGCATCATTCACCTACTCTGACAGCTTACCGCTCCGTCCAGACTTTGGGACAGACGGAAGAGAGATCAAGCTCCGCACCAACTTTTTTCCAGTGCAGGTTCCCCAAGACACCAAGTTGTACGCGTACGACGTTATCGTCGGCCCCATGGATATGATACCCTGTCACGTGAAGAGGCGTATCTACCACCTCGCAGAGCGAACAACTGAATGGGTGCAGGCTGGGATGAGCCTGCCTGGCAGGGTCGTGCATGACTATAATGGGAGGCTCATCTCTGCCTACCTCTTACCTCAGCCTCTAGTGATTAGGGTTCCATATTACATCGAGGGCAAGAGCGGCCCCCCACAAGAAGGTGGCATGACATACACCCTCAGAATCATATTCGTACAACAGATCGGTACTAGACAACTCGCAAGGTGCTTTCCCTTGCAATTTGAATCTCGTGATTTTCCCGACTGACGTGCATACTTGACAGCTACCTAGCGGGTCAGATGCGGTATCGCGGCCACGACATATTGCCCATTGTCTCTTCCCTGAATCTGATCCTCACTTCTCTCCCGAAAAAGATGGATATTGTCCTCCGGCGAAACCAGTATTTCACCCGTGAAACAGCGGAGCCGTTCAGACTGGGTGGTGGCATCGAAGCATGGAAGGGCCTCAACACATCTGTGCGACTGGTTTACAAACAACTAATGGTTAACGCCTACGTCTGCACACGATCGTTTTACACCCCTGGAAATATGGCGCTTGCGATGATGGCGTTCCAGGATGCATCCATGGGTGCACGAATGGATTACTTTTGCCGCGGTGTCCGAATCCAGGTGACCCGTCTTGGATATCGCAAGACTATCAAGGGATTTGCATCCCATTCCGCGAGGACATGTTCCTTTGATTCTGAATATGGGTGGGTGACCACGGAAGATTACTTTAGGCAGAGTGAGTATGTTGGTGCCTCCAAAGATTCACTTGTGTTCTCTTGATTTGACCGGTTTTTCCTAGAATATAACATACGGCTGCAGTACCCTGACTTGCGGCTTGTCAGTGTCAGTGCGCGAGAGAATGCGAACTACCTCCCCGCAGAAGTATGTGACATACTTCCGGGTCAACCTTTCTTTAGAAGACTTTCCGAACAACAAGCTGCTACCATATCTACTGTGGCATGTCGAACCCCAAAAGTGAACGGAGAAATGACCGTCAACCAAGTCCGTCACCACCTCGGGTTGGACGTGATCAGACCAGAACTCCAAATGTTTGGCATAACGATCAGTCCAGACATGGCCATTGTTCCGGGGCGCATACTGTCCAAGCCTGGTGTCATGTATGCATCGAGTAATACTGCATCCATCGGTGATCGAGCCTCCTGGAACCTCGTCGGAGTCAAGTTTGCGGTTGGTGCACGTCTCGACAACTGGACTGTGTTGGTGATCAAGGATGGCGCTTCCAAAGATGAATTCGAAGATACCTCAGATGGAGAGGTCATATCTAGCTTCCGCAACATGTGCGATACGAGCGGGATGCACATTACGGCCGACCCAACGTATGCCATAGTTCAGTTGCCACCCAAGAAGCAACCATTCGATCCTTTGAGGCGGGAGGCTATTCTGACCATCAGAAATACCCTTTTGAATGTCAGGCCGAAGCCAGCTTTAGTCCTCGTCGTGTTGGCCAACGAGGACGAGGCCATATACGAAGGTATTAAACACTTATGTGACGTCCGTTTGGATGTAGCTACTGTCTGCGTTCGATCCTCCAAGATTCGGCAGCGCAAGCCGCACTACCTGGCCAACGTGGCATTGAAAGTCAACGCGAAGCTGGGTGGCATCAATCACAGACTCAATTCAAAGTACTCAGAATGGCTAAATAAAGTGCCCACCATGGTCGTCGGTGTCGATGTTACGCATCCAAGCCCAGGAAGCTCTATAGGGTGTCGTAAGTGTAGTAACATTCTCTGTGTCTCCTGACGCGCATTTGTGTCACGCTAGCTTCCGTCGCAGCCGTCGTAGCAAGCGTTGACAGCGACTTTGCACAATACCCAGCTATACTGGACATTCAATCATCCCGGGTGGAGGTATGGAGACCTTTGGAATGGTATCCTTGTTATGCTGACGTGACGTGCATTCACGAGATGATTACAAACCTAAAGAATATGATGGTTGATCGGCTGATGCTCTTCCAAAAGAAAAACAATGGAAGGCTTCCTGAGCGTATTCTCATCTATCGCAATGGTATTTCAAAGGTACGTCAGTTCATGTATTCGTTTTGATAGACTCATCATCCACAGAACCATTTCTACCACCTCAGGGAGGTGGAACAACCTCTAATTTTCGAAGCATTCAGGACATTCGACTCGTATAGACCCATGTTTACGATTGTCATTTGTAGCAAGAACCGCCACGTGCACCTGTATCCTACCGAACAGGACAATGCTGCGAGCGACGGAAACCCCCTACCAGGCACCGTCGTGGATCGGGGCATCACCGCCATATACGATTTCGACTTTTTCCTACAATGTGCGTGACCAACACTCGACTGCAGCGCTGCTGTTGCTAAAACCGATGAGCCAGCACACGGGAATATTGGAGCGCAAGGTACCACTCATCCTACCCACTACTATGTCGTCCACGACGAGATTGGGTTCTCGGCCGATGCAATCCAAGGAGTTACCCATGCTCTCAGCTACACGTTTGCCCGCGCAACGCAAGCCGTGAGC
>JBBPTP010000989.1:0-11464 GCA_038094195.1 Pulveroboletus aff. carminiporus | reverse complement strand
ATGTCAAACTGCAGGTCGAGAATATTGCTAAGCTGGACGGGTGGGTTCGTAAACATGCTGAGAAGAGGCCGGTCTGGGTGCATGGTTGGGTATACGATTTCACCACGGGCTTCATCCGGGACTTGGACGTCACCAAAGAACTCGGAGGCTAGACGTAAAGGGTGGAGGGAGAGGTGTTTCCTGGATCGCGCTTTATGATGTTGTTTGTCCGCCCCCGACGACTAAGAATATGTATCACCATACCTGAAATACATTAGAGCTGCCTGAGAGGCCTCAATTCGCCATATGCAAGGCTGCTGGTCAAACTTCTTTTGTATTATTGCGCGGCGGAACTCAACGAGTTTCAGCAGAGGCGTGACTACTACCTTAGAACGCTCCTTTCTACTTACTAGGGCTCGTGACTCGGAGTTGTGAACGAGACTTACGACGTGCAATGGACCGCAACTTGAAGACGAAGGTACAAGGTCTGTGACAGTGCTCAACTTGAAGGTCTACACGTTTACTCATGTTTGATTCCAGCGTTGTAGAACGAAAACCTACAAAACGAGACTTCTGTACTTGAACAGGTCCCTATCCATCTCAAAACATGCACAGTCGAGACATAGCCATATATGGAGGTATTCTGTCCGTCCCGTGACGCGTGCAGTCTTTTGACCCTCTCGTGCTCTGCTGCTAAAATATAACCATAGCTGGCAACCTCTCGAATCAGACGCAACCCAACTTGCTAGGACAGACACCACACACTCCGTAGGAAGCGATATAAGTTGAAACTGAAACATGGTCATATATTTGTTATTTACCATGTATTCCGTGACAGATAATATATACTTGATCCACTCACGCAATCATGACCAAAACATTCATTTCGTGCACAAACATGACAATATATTCAGCACGCTACCACAATACAACATCCGGTTAATACAGGCCAGTGACAGACAACCGGCTAAATGTGACCAAGAAGTGTAACGAATGTGAGAGGGAAAATGATGAGGAGCGACTTGATGCAGCAAGAACGAGATATCTGCTTGGCATGACTTGCTGTGGGATGATTGGTATCAAGAAGGCTAAGCTAACATTAGTGCCTATATCATCCAAAAGTCGCTATGGCGTACTTCTATTTGTGGCTTCGCTTGGGGCATGAAGGGCCCTCTGCTGCAGCCAAGGTCTTGTCCACTGGGTCAGCAGCTCTCTTCTTACCTTTTGCTTTGGAAATCATAGTAGCCTTGGGTTGTGTAGCATCTTGTTTGTTCTTAGGAGGTGTACAAGGCATTTCCTCTGTCAAAGAGCTATTGACCATGTGAGCTGGCTACTGTTCTTGGACTGGTGTAGCTGGATGAGGAGAAGTAAAGTATGTCATAGAAGTGTTGTGTATATCACATATCGTTTGGTCCTCACATGCATCATGGCTGTGCTACTATACAGTAAATACTGCTAGCTTACATAGCTTATCTCTTCTTTGTCTACTATCACAAATAACCACCGCTGCTTTGTCATGCCTTGCAAGCAAGTTGCATTCCCAGCACATGACTTTTCAACAAGAAGCTATGGATGTATTGACCTCTGAGGATGTGGCAGGGTCAGAGTCTGCAGAGAATGGTAAATCCATTCATGGTTGGAATGAGGAAGCTTGAGGATCTATGCCAGTATCCATGGGGCCTGAAAGGTCTGAAGTTGGTCTTAATGACTGAAACAACCCTAATTGCTACTAGAGCTTTCAGGTTACCACTAGGCAGCTTAGACTTATGTAGAGATGAGCAGATAAGGAAAAAACCCAAGAGGATCTGACTGAGGATCTCTTGGTCATCAATTCAGGTCCTTATATACTCTACTATATGTTTGTACATATTTGGCCCATTATCCAAATAGAGATGTGAACAGCCATAAGGCTGTGAAGCAGAAATGAAATACATGAGTTATGTGGCATATCAAATGAAAGAGAAGCATAATGCATAGCCATAGAGTAAAGGGGTAGCAGTAATGAAATGCATGAGGCATAGAAATGGAAGTGTACAAAATAAAGTTAAGTTCCATCCAGTAAAGTTCAATAAGTCCAAATGTGTAATGTCATAAGTCACACAGTGTCAAGCACTATGCTGTTGTGAAGTCATGAGGAGTCAGCGGTATTTAAGGCAGGTATGTTCAGACTTAGTGGGTGTAGAGATGAACGAGACAGGATTTGGGGTAATTAATTTGAGCAGCAAGTCTAGCAACAAGCATTAGATCTGTGCAGCATAGTTTAACTCATTGTGGAGGAGCATGAATTGGAGTTTGAATAAATATTGATGTTGCAAAAAGAGCATTTGTAACACTACCCCCACCTTATCACCATAGCATCCAGCACCATCAGACCACCTTTCAGTGAAGAGAAAGACTACCTATTACACTCCTATTTCTCTCCTCATTGCTGTTACTTCTTTGCTTCGCACAAACTAACGTCCTCTTGGGTATGGTTCGTACTATGTACACATACTTCTTATTGATCGTTTCCGTCCGTCCTCACCTTGTCCTTCTCTGATCAGTTTCCAAGGGTTCGTTCCTGTCCTTCTCATAACGGACTACCACTCCTCGGTCAATTCTCTTATATTGACCATGTAGTTCTTTACTTAGTCATCCTCGTTCTCTCATCTTCTACTAGTTTCTACTACACATTAGGTAATGCACAGTTCCTTCTTATATTTCTAACTCAGTTGGGCCAGCCCTAGAGTAAATCGCTTATCACTACTTAAACCATAGGATAGTGGCTTGCAACCTTTTCTCCACTTTGAATCTACTGTGCATTTCGCCTAGCATATTATTTGGCAAGGGATGTTGTGACTCTTCGTGAGCTCCTCCCCTAGTCGAATCTCCTTGAGTCAGTTAGTCCCTCACTTCAACACATGCTACCTCGTGTTCTACACCAGGTATCGCAGTGTTAGGTCTAACAAAAGATTCAAAGTCACCTTCATCCCTCCTATTATTGGAGTAGGACTACTCCCTCATCACCATAGCACCCAGCATCATCAGACCACCTCTCAGTGAAGAGGAAGACCTTCCAGAAACCCAGTTACCTCCTAGTCGATGAATCGCTTCGTCATCCACCCAGTTCAATAATCCAGCACTATTCCCTAGAACTAGACGTACCTACCAACCAGGTACATACCCAGTAACCCAGTCATCTTCCAGTCGCAGCACACCCTGAGTCCTAGCACCACAACCTTTACCCCAGATCGCTGCCCCCCAAGCTCTTCCCTAGATTACCGCACCTAGATCACCTAGCCCTATCTTCACCAGTCCACCACCCAGTCCATCACCACCTAGTACCCCCCCCAGTCAATCACTGATCACCATGTCCACCACTCGATCAGAAGTTAAGGCTGCTCTTCCAGCAGACTTCTCAGGAGACTCTGATGAATCCACTCGATGGATCAAAGCAATGAACACGTATTTTTCAGTCAACCCGACCATCTATTCTGACGATGGTACCAAGATCTTGACCTGCCTTAACAAGATGAGTAAAGGCAGGAGCGTCCAGTTTTCCGAGATGTGGTACAATAAGATGGGGGATGCCTCCATCGACCCCACAAAGAAGACCTTCGACGTGTTCGCCAAAGACTTCCAGTCCACCTTCTTCCCGTTCGACTCTAAAGCTAAAGCTCGAATGGAACTCCACCGCCTCACCCAGACCAAAAACTCCAAGAATGATGGTTTCCAGGAATACATCACCGAATTTCAAGCTCTAGCATCTAAAGCTGGAGTAACTGATGACAACACCCTCATCAATGACTTTTCCATAGGCCTTGATCAGAAACTCGCCCTCATGATCTTAGGATCTGAGAATTCCCCCACCACGATCTAGGATTGAATTAAGAAAGCGAAGACCTACCATAGGCAACTCATGAAGATCAAGGACCTCAAATGAGGAATCTGCTACTCACCCCCTTCGTTGTCGACCAACCACATCAGAGACCCAAACGCCATGGACGTCGACGCTGTTCACCTTAAAAAGCTCACCCCCACCGAAAGAGTCAAGTGCATCCAGGAGAACCAGTGCTTCAAGTGTCAGAAAGTGGGACATTCCACTCAGAACTGTAGAGTCACTTTCTCTCCCAGACCGACTACCCAAGTCCAAGCAACCTCAACTACCCCGTCCTCATCAACCACCACCACCGCCAACCTTCAGCCCAAACCAGCTGATCCCCTCGACTCTTACCTTATCTCCCTTAAAGGAAAAGGGAAGGACCCAAAGCAAATCCTGCAAACCCTACAGATTTGTTTCGAGGAAGAAACTGAAATGCTGCTGTTGGATTTTTAGAAAGAGAAGGATGCCTGATGTCTCCTTCTCACAACTTCAACCATGTATTTACTGCTCTTATGAATGAAAGAACTCTACGTATTCCTGTAAAGCTGTATACTGGTAGAGAAATCGTCAACACAATGGCTCTCATCGACTCGGGAGCAACTGGAAATTTCATTGATGCAAGTATCATCAAACAATACTGGTTCCCTAGACTATCCTTGAAACAACCCCTCGCAGCCCTTAACGTCGATGGAACAAAGAATCAAGAAGGAATAATCAAGCACGAAGCACGAATGAACCTCACCATCAATCAACACAAAGAAAGGATCGGGCTGATGATAACTCAACTAAAGACCCCCCAAATAATCCTGGGAATGCCATGGTTAAGGAAGTGGAACCTGAAGATAGATTGGATCCAAGAACAAGTTAAGGTAGAAAGGAAAGACGAAGAAGATATCCAGGGTGTCGATTCCTTCATGTCTCCCTGGGACATTGTGTCTCTTCGTGAGTACCTCCCCGGGGAAGACTTGGATGGGTTAGACATCAGCAAGATCACGCTGTCCACCGAACTAGAACAACGACAGGAGAAAACTCACACGAGACTACCCGCTTGGTGTGAAGACTTCAAAGACGTCTTTGCAGAACAGACATTTGACAAACTCCCTGAACATCACTCATACGATCATGTCATTAATCTGAAACCCTCCTTTGTTCTGAAGATAGGTAAAACATATTATCTCAACCCCAAAGAGCATCAAGCCTGTCAAGACTTTATCACTGAACATCTTAAGTTGGGTTGAATAGTACCATCCATGTCACCTCAAGCAGCACCCTTCTTTTTTGTACTCAAAAAGGATGGGTCACTACGACCTTGCCAGGACTACCACTATCTTAACACTCACACCATTCGCAACGCCTACCCTCTCCCTCTAATTTCAGAACTCATTGATGACATGAAAGACGTGAATATCTTCACCAAGTTTGATATAAGGTGGGGATACAACAACATTTGAATTCGGAAGGAAGACCAATGGAAAATGGCCTTCATTACCCCTTTTGGTCTGTTCGAGCCAATGGTACTCTTCTTTGGCCACAGCAACGCTCCTCTCACCTTCCAAACCTTCATGAATCACATCTTTGCAGACATGATCGCTGAGCGATGGCTCAAAATCTATATGGACGACATGGGTATATGCACTAGGGACGATATGGACCTACACCACGAAAGGACGCGACAAGTACTACAACGATTAAGGGAACACCGTCTTTCCCTAAAGTTGACCAAATGCGAGTTTGATGCCTCGCAAATCAATTTCTTGGGCATCATCATAGGCAATGGTTTGGCTAGAATGGATCCAGTAAAACTCTCAGCCATCAGTTCTTGGAAACCCCCAGCCACTGTTAAAGAAGTCTGATCATTCATGGGGTTTGCTAATTTCTACCGAAAGTTCATCCCAAACTTCTCCAATATTGTCGCTCCCTTGAATTTACTTATCTGGAAAAACCAACCTTGGGATTGGACCCAACTTCAACAACATGCCTTTGATCAGTTAATCAGCATCTTCTCATCCACCCCCATCCTCCATATACCCGATCTAATCAAGCCATTCACCGTCATGACCGATGCCTCTCTAATTGCAGCTGGAGCAGTCTTGATGCAAACCGATGTCAACGGAGATCTCCATCCATGCTCCTACTTCTCCAAAACCTTCATCCCAGCGGAATGCAACTATGACATCTATGATCACGAATTGCTTGCTGTCATCCTTGCACTCACGGAGTGAAAACATTATCTGCTTGGCACCAATCACTCCGTTACCATTGTCACCGACCACAAAAACCTTTCTTACCTAAAAGATCCTCGAAAACTCTCTCATCGTCAAGCACGTTGGGATCTATTCCTCCAGGATTTTGATATCCTCTGGAAGGTGACCCCTGGAACTCAAATGGGTCCAGCCGATGCCTTGTCCTGAAACTCAGAGGTCGATACCTCAGAAGATAATGTCCATAGTTCCATTGTCTCCGAACCCATCATTATCCATGCTCTCGACACCAGACTCACAGAATTAGTCCACACCTCATCCAAAGGAGACCCATTAGTCCTTCGAGCGATTGAAGGTCTTGAAAAAGACAACCCATTGTTCAGCCGATCTGCCCTTGCAGACTGGACATTAGATAATGGCCACCTATACTTTAAGGGTCGCCTCTACCTCCTGCCATCTGCTCGCTCTCCCGTTCTGGCCTCCATCCATGAATCACCCACTATGGGCCATTTAGGCCAATTCCGTACCAAAGCAATTGTAGAAAGAGACTACTGGTGGCCAGGACTAGCTACTTTTGTTCGCAACTTCATTAATGGATGCTCAACCTGTCAACAAAACAAGACCAACACACATCCAACTGTACCACCATTGTCCCCCATTCCTTCACGTTTCACCCTGCCGTTTAAACAAATCTCTGTGGATCTTATCACAGATCTCCCCGAATCCCAGGGATTTGACTCTATCATGGTCGTGGTCGACCATGGACTTACTAAGGGAGTAATTCTCACTCCTTGCAAAAAGACTGTCTCTGCTGAAGGGATCGCTCACCTCTTCCACAACTATGTCTTCAAAAGATTCGGATTACATGACTCAGTCATCTCGGATCGAGGCCCCCAGTTCGCATCGGCCTTCGCCAGAGAGTTAGCACACCTTCTCAAATACAACATAAAATTGTCCACCGCTTATCATCCTCAGACCGATGGACAAACTGAGCGGATGAACCAAGAACTTGAAACCTACCTCCATATCTTCACCATGAACCAACCCAGAAAATGGGTAGACCTTCTCACTACCACTGAGTTCACCCACAACACAGCACCCCACTCCTCCACCAAAGTCTCTCCATTCTCACTAATGCTCGGGTACGAACCTCGAGCTTATCCTCCAATCGGCAAAACGTTCCTTCCCGTCCTCGAGTCTAGACTATCGACCCTTGACGAGTCAAGAAAAGAAGCACTTGCTGTGCATGACTCAGCCCGTCGGATCATGGCTACCAGAGTAACCAGGCACTTCACCCCCTAGAAAGTCGGAGCTAGAGTATGGCTAGAAGCTACTAATCTCCACATCAAAACCCTCTCTCGGAAACTTGCTCCTAGACGATATGGACCTTTTGAGATCACCCAGGTACTGTCACTCCTCTCCTACCGACTTAAACTTCCACCTACTTGGAAAATCCATGATGTCTTCCACACTTCTATCCTCTCTTCATACAAGGAAACTGAAGCCCATGGTCCTAATTTCCACTGTCCACCACCTGACCTGATCAGATCAGAGGAGGAATACGAAGTGGAATGCCTTATCTCTCATCAAGGCAGTGCATCAAGAAGGCAGTACTTGACCACATGGAAAGGCTATCTGTCATCAGAAAACATCTGGGAACCAGAAAGTAATCTCCGTCATGCACAGCAAATACTTGATCACTATAAGAAGGACAACCAACTTTGAGGAAAGGTTCAAACAAGACATCAGTCTCTCCGTGAGTATCACCTTGAATGAACCACCTTCGATGCTATTGGAAACATTATGTCTATCTGCTCCTCATCATCGCAATCCTCCTTGCCATCCTATTCTCTCATCGAT
Organism: Pulveroboletus aff. carminiporus; assembly: GCA_038094195.1. NCBI lineage: Eukaryota > Fungi > Basidiomycota > Agaricomycetes > Boletales > Boletaceae > Pulveroboletus > Pulveroboletus aff. carminiporus. The sequence continues at coordinate 3,562 of JBBPTP010000989.1, read as the reverse complement.
TCTCGTATATGAACCACCTCTGTCAAGCCCTTGTTGCTGCCAATCGACCACGCTCTTACCCTATATGCCACCATCCTAGCCAACCCAACCTTTCTCTATCTTGTTGAAAATCTCCCTTTATACCATCAAGACGTAACCTCCCAGGAACTGATTAGATTATTCCACGATTTAAACAAAGTTCAACGTTTTCATGCCTTAACAGCCCCAGCTGACTTACCTTCCTTGTATGGGGTTTCCATGTGATTTCTCCTTAGCAATCTTCCCTGGCGTGTTCTTACTTTACTACATACTCATGGTTTTTCGACTTTTGTAGAACAGATCCCTAGACCTCATTTGTTCCCTACCTTCTCGCCTATCTTCCATTCCATGCTACCAGAAGAAAGAGAGATCTACTTGTCCTCAACTGCTCCTCCTTCACCTACACCTTTAAATGTCCCTCCTCCCAGGATATCCACCACCATTCCATCGTCGCCAATCACCTTGTTACATCACCTCTCCTCTGCTCCTCCATCACCTACCATTGCCCCATCAGACTCAACCCTAGAGTCGGAAACTACCACAATAGACGAGGATGATCAGTCCCCTGTTGACAGGGTTGTCCAGCGATTGTCTGAATCATATCACATTCCAGGTGCCAATGGGGTAACCATCCTCTCAGCCCCTACCAGGTTATTATCTACCATCGTACATCGTCGACCTGCCTCTGCACTAACAGAGTGCTTTCGCTGTCATCTGTTGGGCCACTATTGAGAAGACTGTCCATATTACATCTGCCCACATTGTCACGTCTCAGCGCCTGGTCACTCCCAGTATCTGTGTATTCGCACCCAATGCAACTTTTGCAGTCGTTGGGGACACTCTGATTGCTTCTGCCCAGTGTGCTCATGTGCACTTTATAATCAATCAGGCCATGTGGCGGACGACTGTCCATTTGAACATCTATCCCTGGAGCAGGCCTTGGACATCTATGGTGGACATTCCTCCAGTATTCCGTGAGCATGGAGTGGATATGTTGTTCATCGAATCAGAGTTTCGATTTTACAAAGGGGGTAATGTTACACTCCTATTTCTCTCCTCATTGCTGTTACTTCTTTGCTTCACACAAACTAACGTCCTCTTGGGTATGGTTCGTACTACATACATATACTTCTTATTGATCGTTTCCATCCATCCTTACCTTGTCCTTCTCTGATTAGTTCCCAAGGGTTCATTTCCATCCTTCTCATAATGGACTACCACTCCTCAGTCAATTCTCTTGTATTGACCATGTAGTTCTTTACTTAGTCATCCTCGTTCTCTCATCTTCTACTAGTTTCTACTGTGCATTAGATAATGCACAGTTCCTTCTTATATTTCTAACTCAGTTGGGCTGGCCCTAGAGTAAATCGCTTATCACTACTTAAACCGTAGGATAGCAGCTTGTAACCTTTTCTCCACTTTGAATCTACTGTGCATTTCGCCTAGCATATTATTTGGCAAGGGACGTTGCGACTCTTCGTGAGCTCCTCCCCTAGTCGAATCTCCTTGAGTCAGTTAGTCCCTCGCTTCAACACATGCTACCTCATGTTCTACACCAGGTATCACAGCGTTAGGTCTAACACTACCCAGAAATCCAGTCACCATCTAGTTGATGAATCACCTCGTCATCTACCTAGCCTAGCAACCTAGCTTTATTTCCTAGAACCAGATGTACCTACCAACCAGGTACATATGCAGTAACCCAGTCTTCATCCAGCTGCAGCACCCCTCGAATTCTAACCCTCCAACCTCTACCTCAGATTGCTGCATCCAGATCACCTAGCTCCATCTTTACCAGTCCACCATCTAGCCCTACACTCAGTCCACCATCCAGTTTACCACCGATCATTATGTCTACTGCTTTATCAGAAGTTAAGACTGCCCTCCCAGCAGACTTCTCAGGTGAACCAAATGAATCCACTCAATGGATCAAAGCTATGAACACCTACTTCTCAGTCAACCCATTAATCTACTCTGATGATGGTACCAAGATCCTAACCTGCCTTAACAAGATGAGTAAAGGCAGGGGTATCCAGTTCTCCAAAATGTGATATGACAAAATGGAAGACACTTCCATCGATGCCATCAAGAAAATCTTTGATGTATTCACTAAGGATTTCCAGTCCACTTTCTTTCCATTTGACTCCAAAGCTAAAGCTTGAATGGAGCTCCACCATCTCATCCAGACCAAAATCAAAAAGGATGATGGCTTTCAAGAATATATCACCCAGTTTCAAGCTCTAGCAGCTAAAGCTGGAGTAACCAAAGACCATGCCCTCATTGATGATTTCTCTATGAGCATCAACCAGAAACTTGCCATCATTATTCTTGGTGCTGAGAAGCCTACCACCACAATCCAGGATTGAGAAGGTGAAAACCTACCACCAACAGTTGATAAAAATCGAAGACCTCAAGAAAGGGGTCCATTACTCAACCAACTCCTTCCCATCCTCATCTGTCTGCACTCGAGATCCAAATACCATGGACATCAATATAGTCCATCTCAAGAAACTCACTTCCATGGAATGAGCTTATTGCATTAGAGAGAACTGATGCTTCAAGTGTCAGAAGGTTGGACACTCTGCCCAGAACTGCAGGGTCACTTTTCCTTTCAGACCTCAGCTGATCCAAGTCCAAGTAACCTTGATCACTCCATCTATACCTTCTCCAATCATTGCCACCACTATCATAACCCCATCCTCATCTAAATCTGCTGATCCAATTGATTTATACATCATGTCCCTTAAAGAAAAAGAAAAGGACCCGAAACAAATCTTGCAAATGCTTTAGATTTACTTCGATGAAGAAGTAAAAACCACCCCTTTGGATTTTTGAATGGAGAAGAATGTCCGATGTCTCCTTCTCATAGTCTAAACCATATATTCATAGCCTTGACAAACAAATGAACCCTAAAAATCCCAGTTTGGTTACATACAGGAAAAGAAATCATTGAAACTATTGCCCTCATCGACTTCAGAGCAACTAGAAACTTTATTGATACAAACATTGTCAAATGGCATTGATTCCCCTGAGTTCCTTTGGAACAACCTCTCGTAGCCCTTAATGTCAACAGAACAGAGAATCAAGGAGGAATTATTAAACATGAAGCCTGAATGGACCTGATTATCAATAACTATAAGGAATAAATTGGGCTGATGGTCATCCAGCTCAAAACTCTGCAAATCATCCTTGGGATGCCCTGGTTAAGAAAGTGGAATCTGAAAATCAACTGGGCTCAGGATAAGCTATCTGTAGAAGGAAATGATGAAACAGATATCTGGAATGTTGACCTCTCTAGTTTACTCTGGGATGTTGTGTCTTTTCATGAGTACCTCCCTAGAGAAGAGCTGGAATGGGCCAACATCAGCAAGGTCACATTGTCTACAGAACTGGAGCAACAACAAGAAAAGGCTCAGACCATTCTACCAGCTGTTAAGCTTGGCCCGGGTAGGGACAAGCAAAGCCCTTCAAAAGTGACGGGGTTGACGACGAGCAAGGAGTCGTGCTATGACGACGAGGATAGGTCGTGCAAGTAGGGCAACGA
>JBBPTP010000988.1:0-11465 GCA_038094195.1 Pulveroboletus aff. carminiporus | reverse complement strand
TTGTTCTGGATATGAAACATACATGATGCTATAGAGAATGATATACATAGACCCCCAGAAGATATCAGAAGGTTGGTGAATGCACATGTCCATTTACTAAATGAACTGTAAACATGCTTCCATAGATATATGCATTGAGTGGTGCAAGGTCAGAGCATGAGCTTATCAGTAGAGAGAGGAAGTTGAACTACTGACCAAGAAGATGTGTTGTGTTCTGAAATTCTTCCTATGGGAGGCTGAAGCATGGAATGAAAGAGGCTCCTCCTTTTCAGCAACTGATCTAGCTATTCTGGAAGGTCATTATGCCTATGCATTTCACCAGGCCTTCTTATGCTATGTCCTTGTGGCTAGTTGTCACTTGTCATGGATGAAACAACCCTAAACCCCTGAGGTGTAGCCATCAAGAGGCAATAGTGATTGCTCAAGAGAAGTGTCTTGTTACTCTTGTGATATCTTTTACCAAGAGGGCTTGACTTGACCTAGCTAGCTTATGCTAGAGAACACAAGTGATGAAGTGGTGATAATAGATCTTATTGTTAATAGGGGAAACTCCAGAAAGACTTGGTTAGAGTCTTCTGGCTCTTTATGGGTTATATATATACTCTACTAATGTTTGTATCTATGGATGTCTCATCTAGAGATATCCTGTGTTGTCCATGATGTTACAGTGTGTATCTAATAAGTAAAAATGGAAGAGAAGCATAAACATACATCTAAGGTATGGATCTAATGTAAATAAGAAGCATAGATGTGGTAGAATGGAAAACATAGCCTGATGCCTTAAGTATCAGGTGTGGTTCATCTATGATCATGACTCTTAAGGATAGGGGTTGTGATGATTGTGAAGCATGACTTCATCCAGAGTGAGATCATGAAGTCATGAAAGTGTAAATAAGTGAAATGTGTCCATGTTCACATGTGAAGACATGATAATGTGAAGACAAAGAGTAATCAGTAAAACCAGTACTGATAAGATAAAACTTAAGATTATCCATGTTCTTAGTCCATATTCATAGTGCTTGTAGCTTCAGTAATTGTTATGCACTATAGCATAGAGTGCACCTGTAACAGTGGGCCAACACACTAGTGTTGACAAAGCAGTTGGAAGAAGGGGGTGAAGTAATGCTGCTTACTGGTGATGATGTGATGATGAGGTCTGCAGATGAATCTTAGATCTAAGTATAGCCATTTGTCTTACTTTGTGATGTGCCACCTCAGCTTGAAAATATAACCCCTCACTTCCACCATCAGTTCAGCAGCTTCTTGAGACTGACAGTGTGATGCATGCACTAGAAATGTTTTATAGAGTTATGCATCACAAGGATGCACTAATTAGTAGGAGGGAAATACATAAGGAGACAGACCTTATGCATCACACAAAGATATATGCTGATGCATCATATGGGCTATTGTTACATTTTCCCCTATTCCCAGCCCCTATATTCTTTTCTCACATAATCAACATCGTTCTTGCACCTCAAGACTACGTTCACCCTAGCCCATGATCTAGAACTCCATATCCATGTCTCCATCCTCAACTATTCATGGCCTTTGTCTGAACTCCGTCTTTGTGCACTTGTCCTTGTTCCACCGTGGCCTCATAGGCATACATTGTATCAATATCTTGTTCTCCTTATCCTTGCCTATCCTCTCATCCTCATCCTTGCCTATCCTCTCGTCCTCATCCTCGTCTCCATCTCTTCCAGTCAACGTATATCATATCTCTGTCTTTGTCCGATATGGACTTCTTCGGACTTTCTCCCACGTATAACTATCTATCACCTCATGCGTACCTTGCTTCCTCTTATCTCTGTTAGTCATCATGTGAGTACCCTTACAGTCACATGAGTACCTTCACAGTCAGGAACCTTCTTCTTCCATGTTCCATGACTTTCTGTTATGCTTGGCCTGGATAGGGACAAGCAAAGCCCTTCAAAGAGTACGAGGACACGGAGGTACAGGGAATCGTGTGACTAAGGCAATGATAGGAACGAGGTGTCATACTAGAAGAACGATGATGAGGTAAGATACTACCAGCAAGGTAGTTCAGGGGTTCAAGGAGCGCTCAATTAAAGTGGAGAGTGAAGACACACAGGAGACGGGACCGGGAGCTAGATTGGAATGGCTACTCAAGTAGAAGAAAGGATACTCGAAGGGAGCTCTAGCTTGGGGAAACGGGAATAGAGCTACAGGCAGATATAAGTAGTGATGGGCGATACACTGAGTAAGCAGATCACATGATGATATGGAATACAGTGGAATGTAATAGAACAGTGAAGAAGAACCTGAGAGACTGCAAGGGTTCTCATAGAATGAGATAGAAAGTCATGGAACATGGAAGAAGAAGGTTTCTGACTGTGAAGGTACTCATGTGACCATAAGGGTACTCACATGATGACTAAACAAAGATAAAGGAATCAAGATACACACGAGGCGATAGATAGTTACACAAGGACAAGGAGTCTGAGGATGTCCGAGAACATGAGGATGGGAACATGCTACATTCGGGATAGAAGCCAGGGAAGTCCATGATGGACAATGATGGAAATTGAGGACGAGGGTAGGACGTGGGCGAGGACGAGGACTAGAATGGACAAGGACAAGGACAAGGACTAGAATGGACAAGGACAAGGACAAGGACAAGGGTAGATGAGGACAGGAATGGAATGTTAATACAAGTATGCCTATAAGGCCATGATGGAATGAGGACGAGCACACAAAGACGGAGTTCAGACGAGCATACAAAGACGGAGTTCAGACGAGCACACAAAGACGGAGTTCAGACGAGGGCCATGAGTAGACGAGGATACGAGCACAGATAAGAGTTCTAGATCATGGACAAGTATGAATGTAGTCTTGGAGTGTGAGGACAACATTGATTAGGTGGGGAAAAAGAGTATAGAGGCTAGGAATAGGGGAAAATGTAACATTACCCCCTTACTAAGGCTTGGAATCGCCGGATTTCAAAATATAAGTTCTGGAAAGAACGTGGGGTGTCTTTTGGAATGTTCATCAATGCTTTTGTTATAGGCGAAGATGCAAGGACAGAATCTCGAAAAGGTGTATCACAGAGTATATCTTTTTGCTGTCAACCTGGAATTCGGACAGGAAAGATCGAGGATACGAGAACCTGAACAGAGACGAGAACAAGATGAGCTTTGTTAAGGCTCGACAGGGACTAGGGCGAAGACAGGACGGAAAGGGAACGTATTGCCATAGTTTAATCTCTTCAGCATGGTCGGAGGATTGGGGACGAGGACGAAAAGCTTTTGTTAGAAGCTTTGGGCGAGGGGTAGAGAGTGGATGATCCAGTTTAGACTCATGTTCTAGAGTACGAGGAGACAATTCTGGGTAGTTTAACCTCATCTTGGAGGTACGAGGAGCGAGGATGGAACAAGAGGAATGATTAATTTACCCTCGTAATCAGGAGGGTCAAAAACTGGATAATTTAGCCTCATTTTGAAGGTTCAAGGAGCGGACGGGGAAGAGCTTTTGTTAAAAGCTCAAGATCAAGAATAGTTTTACCTCATTGCAGAGGCTTGATGACAGGAAAAGGAATGGATTAATCAGTTTAGGCTCATGATCAGGAGCCTCAAAGATAGAGAAAGATTGAGGTATCGAGAGATGGGGCAGGGAAACGATGAATCGAAGTGACTTTTTAGGAGTCAATCATCGAAGAGACAGGTGACGCTTCTTATAGTCTTTAAGAAGGGTCTGTGCATGGGATAGGTCTTTCTCTGAGATCCACAAGTCATCTTCGGGAGTATAGCCTTTCCAGCGAACTAGGAAGTATCAGTGAGCTGGAGAGCTGCAGTGTTTCAAGATCTTCTGGACTTCATATTCTTCTTCTCCATCAATAAGATCAGGTGGAGGTTTCAGGAAATTCTTGCCATGGACGGGGTTTTCTCGGTATGGAGACAAGAGAGAGGCATGGAACATGTTGTGGATTTTTCATGTGGTAGGGAGACGGAGTTGGTAAGAGAGTGAAAATAGGACTTTGGTGATCGTAAAGGATCCTTCTCATTTTGGGGTGAATTTAGGGTTGACAATTGAACATTTTAAGTTTCTGGCTTCGAGCCAGACCTTGTCGCCTTTCTTGAAAGGGATAAAGTTGCGACGAGAATGGAATGCCATGACTTGGTGGGCGAGTTCATGTGCTGCAAGGGCCTCAGATTGAGTAGCTTCGAGGGCTTTCAGCCAATCAACGACTGCTGGGATGGATGATTCTGCAAGGACGGAGGGAATGGCTTTTGGTTCATAGCCCAGCATGAGATAAAATGGTGACTTGGAAGTAACTGAGTGGGTGCGATGATTATTAACTCCACATGTATAATGGATTCAGACCAAGATGTTGGGTTATCGCCACAATAGATATGGAGGTATGTTTCAACCTCTTGGTTGACGCGTTCAGTTTCACCATCAGTTTGCAGATGGTATGCTGTAGACAGGGTGAGGTCATATCTGAGTAGTTTTCTAAGTTCAAGGGTGAATTTTGAGGCAAATTGTGGGCCTCTATTGGAGATGATTTTCTCATACAAGCCAAATCGGAGATAGACTTTGTGAAAGAAGAGGTCAGCTACCCCTTCGGCAGTGATTGTTACGTCGAGGCAACGTACAAAGTTCCATTGCTAGTGTGAGACACTTAGCAAGGATTTGAGCTTGGACTTGGAACAAGTTTGCCAGACGAGCAACCTGGATTCTCACAGCGGTGTAGACGGGAGGACGCAAACTGAGCAAAGGAGCAACCAAGGTAGATTGCAGAAGATCGAGAATGCTCTAACTACTACAGAAGCCCAGCTTTAAGTAGTGAAGAGCGATGAGGCTTAGGTAAGGGACAATGAAATGCTATGGAATCAGATAGAAAGAGCTATGGTCATCAGGATTACGAATCCGATATAATGAGAACCAGATTTGGGAGAAATAGTCCGTTAGCATCACACACACACGTTACAAGACTCCAACCATCAGGAATGGAATGAGAAGGGGGAGTGATCTTAGAGGATAAGGAGTTTTGGGGCAAAAGGAGATAGGTAAAGGAGAAAGGACATGTATTCTGATTGAAGGATACCAAAGCAGATTGTCTGTGAAGCGAAAGATACGAGGACTAAGTGTGAATGAAGGTATAAAAGTGTAACAGTGATGGTTTTCTTGGTAGGGCATAGAATTACCCTCTTAGTAAGCCTGTGGTCTACTATGACCAGGAGCATATCGAAACCGTGGGACAATGGAAGATCTGTGATTAGATCGCACGAGATTTGTTGGAATGGGCGAGTGGCGAGGAATTTGATCGGAGTAAGTGGCAGGACGGTAGGATGTGTATTGACTTTATTTTGCTGGCATATAGCACAGCCTTCGATGTATTTTCGTACGTGATGAGCCAGACCTGGCCACCAGTATTTACGAGAGACAAGTTGTTGGGTTTTCAATACTCTGGGATGTCTGGCTAAAGGATCGTTGTGGCAGGATGATATGATTTTACAACGTAGGTTGTCTCCTAGAGGAACATAGACATGGCCTTGATATGTGATGATGCCATTATAATTTTGCCAGTCGGAGAGGCGAGAATGGAATGGCGGTGGAATTTTGTTATCGAGGGCTTGGAGAGCGGTGAGAACGAGGGAATCATTACTAGATCATTCGGCAATGATGGAATCAAGGGTTGCACTTGCAGTGTGGACAAACATGGATGGAGGCAAGAGTGTTGTTTCATCATTGTCAGACACATCTTTTGAGAGATGATCTATGCGTCTAGAAAGAGTGTCTGGACTGGAAAGAGTTGTGCCAGGTATGTGGATCAGTTTCAGATCATAGTCTGAGATATTGAGGAGCCAATGAGCTTGTTGGCAGTTCAGGGATTGGGGTATGTAAGATTTTTATGGTCGGTGAAGACCTGAACAGGGTCAACAGAGCTGAGGAGATAATGTCTCCATGCTTTGAGGGCACGGAGGATAGCTAGGAGTTCTCTGTCATAGATGTCGTAATTTCGTTCTGCTGGAGAGAACAACTGAGAGAGATAGAAACAAGGATGCCATTCGCCATTGGAATCAGTTTGCAAAAGTATTCCTTCAGATGTTACAAACGCTCTTTTCGCAACATCGTAACTTATTCAAACACCGATTAAAGCTCCTCCACAATGAGGTTAAACTAGCCACTCAAGTCTAATGCTTGTCGTTAGGCTTGCAGCTCAAATCAAGTACCCCAAAGTTACGACGTCACGAATCCCTTATTCTTCTATCTGCTAAGTTCAAATCAAACCTGCTCTAAACTCCGCTAACACTTCACGACTTCACAACAGCACAATGCTTGACATCGTGTGACTCATGACCTGACGCTTTAGGACTAATTGAACTTTAATAGACAGAACCTAACTTTATTCATACGCTTCCATTTTATGACTCATGCATTTCATTTCCGTTACCCCTTTACCCTATGGCTATGCCTTATGCTTCTATTCCATTTGATACGCCACTTAACTCATGCTCTCCTCATTGTCTTCATTTCTACTTCACAGCCTCATGGCTGTTCACGTCTCTATTTGAATAACGGACCAAATATGTACAAACATATATTCTAGTATATAAGGACCTGAATCAACGACCAAGGGATCCTCAGTCAGATCCTCTTGGGTATTCCCCTCATCTGCTCATTCTTAAGTCTACGCTGCCTAGTGGTAACCTGAAAGCTCTAGTAGCAATTAGGGTTGTTTCATCAGATGTGAATTTAGAGGCATCAGTGGCGATGGTGAAGGGTTTTGCGAGGTTGGGAAAACAGAGGACGGGCTTCGAGAGAAACATTGATTTAAGCATTTCGAATGCTTGTTGACACTTATCAGACCAATTCCAAGTTTGAGATTTCTTGGTTAGGTCGATCAGGGGACAGGCTATTTTGGAGTAATTTTGGATGAATCGCCTATAAAAGTTGGCGAAACCTAAGAAGAATCAGACTTCTTTGACTGAAGAAGATATGGGCCATTTGGCAATGCCTTTGAGTTTGACTGGGTCCATTTCTAGACCTTGTTCATTGACAATCATACCAAGATAATCAACTTCCTTGGTGGCAAAGTTGCATTTTTCAAGACGGAGATGGAGGTTGAGTTCTTGCATTCTTTGCAAGACATGGTGAGTTCGTTCAGTATGAACTTCTTCATTATCTGAGAAAATAAGGAGGTCGTCCATATAAATGACGAGCCATCCTTCAGCGATCATGTCTCGGAAAGAGTCGTTCATGAAGCGTTGGAATGTGGCAGGGGAGTTTGTCATGCCGAAGAACATGACCATAGGTTCAAAAAGACCTTTGTGGATAAGGAATACACCTTTCCATTGGTGCCCATCTTTGATACGGACGTTGTTGTACCCCCAACAAACATCGAATTTGGTGAAGGTGGTGGCGCCTTTCAGTTTATCAAGGAGGTCACCGATCAAGGGGAGCGGGTAAGCATCGCGTACCATATGTTCATTGAGGTAGTGATAATCTTGGCAGGGATGAAGTTTGCCATCCTTCTTTTTGACGAAGAAGAAGGAAGAGGCCTGAGGGGAATTCGAGGGGCAGATTTTTCCTGCTTTGAGGTTTTCATTGATGAATGATTCAGTTGCTTCTCATTCTTTGGGGGATAAAGGATAAAGTTTGCCTATCTTAGGCACAAAAGAGTCCTTGACATTGATTTCGTGGTCATAAGGATGGGATGGGGGAAGTTTGCCAGTTTCAGGTTCGGCAAAAACCTTAGCAAATTCTTGATATTCTGCTGGCAGAGTTTTCTTAGGTTTAAGCTTTTCAGCTTCAACTGCGAGTTCGGTGGCATGGGTAATTTTGTGAATCACTTTTGGGGAAAGGTAGTGATTGCTGAAGCGGGTGGTTCGACAGATAGAGTCGGAGAGTAGTGTCTTCTTGATCTTAGTCATCTGATATCTAAGTCTTCGATCTAGAAGAGCACACTTGACGAATTCTTCTTGAGTTTCATACTCCATGTATTCAAACAAGGTGGGGGTAGATTTGGATTTGACCATCTTGCAGGTCAGAGGGGGAAGTTTCTTTGCAAACTTGCTTTCGTTTGCTTGATACACGGATTTATACTGGGCAAAAAGGACTTTTGATTCATCCTTTGATTCTTCAAGGGAAATTGACCAGCTTTTCCAGTCAATGCGGAGGTTTGCTCTTTTGAGCCACGGGAGTCCAAGGAGGATGTTGTCGTCACTACAGTCCATAACATAGAAAAGCATTTCTTGGACGATGCCTTGGATGTTGACAAAGAGAGTGGTGGTAAATTTGATTAGACCCTTGGAGTTGACAGAGTTATCCGTGTTGTGGACTCAGATCTGGTTCTTAAGACGGGAGGTCGGGAATTGATGTTTGCGGACAAAGCCCCAGTCGATACAATTCATTTGGATGCCACTGTCAATAAGTGCTTTGGTATCCACGCCTTTCAGCATGTGCGAGGGAACGATGAGTTGGATGGGAATACTCATGTTCGTGGTTTGTAGCTTTACTGCAGCTATCTTGGTGTCGATAATATCTTCGTCATCTTCAAGATCAACGAGATCAGGGAGTTCCTCTACTTCCATAATTGGAGTAAGGATTTCTATAGCATGGGGTTTCCTAGATTTGCATGATTTGTGCCTAGATTTCTTGGTCATAGTTTTTTCTCTTTTCGGAGATTCTGAGACGGAGACAAGAACTTGGTTTTCTTCCCGAGATTTGGAAAGCTTGACGCAGGAAGTCAAGGTCGAGGTGGTTTGAACCAGAGTTGGTTCCTTGGTTTTCTGGGCAAGGAGAGCCAATATGGCTTCTTGGATCAGGATTGCCTTTGGTAAGGCCAGGGACAGGGATGGTGCTTCTTTCTTGAAGACTTGACATTGATGGATGAGGTGCCCCTTCTGCCTACAGCGGTAACAAGCATGGATGTTTTTCAAAATTGTCTTTTTCTCAGGCATTGTAAGAAAGATAAGTGGTGTGGTAGGTTAAGTCCCTAGAGGGTTTACCACGAGGAAGGGATTGAAGGGAGCGAGCTATGCTTGTTCCTAGAGGGGTCCAGCAAAGGTAGATAGATGAGGAGGGGTAACTAGATGTAGGCCCAGCACCAGGAGGGTCAATCTGGTTGATTCTGGATTGAAAGCAAAGCGGATTGTATGAAAACTGGTCTAGGACAAGGACCGAATTGAGACAAGCGATGACGATGATGACGATGAATGAAGATGTGACTGATAGACGGTGACCCAAACAAAAGGTGTATTGCACAAGGCAGGTACAGGGATTTATAGTCCGGGTATTTCCCAGAACTGTCAGAAAAAGGTGAAACATATGTCAATGTCAAAGTATTGACAGGTGAGATAGAAATGATAGGAATAAGTGTTGCGACACCAGGACACAAGAAAACATATGGTAAGGTACTAACCATCTTAGTTGCTAGTCCTGAGATAAGTCGGATAGTAGGTAGAGCAGATAGTGTAACCGGATAGACAGTCTGGATATGGATAGGACCGGATACGCACGAATGGAGGGTGGATCAGCCTTCGATGAACACAGGACAGGATGGGATGCTTGCATGATGGATGCTAGAGGATGCAGAGTGACCTGAAAGTGGGGAAAACTGAGTCTACAAATGTAGGGAGCTTTGAGCTCCTACAGTGTGAGCTTGGGGATAGAATGACGTGATACACACGTCCAGGATTCAACAGAGGTCGTTGACATGTTGCTAGAAAAATTTTTGACCTAAATAGGTCCAAGGGATACAACTGAAGTAAGTCGGCTGGATATGACCAAAGTTGGTCCTGGGAATGCCGTCTGGAATTGATGACCAAGGAACGAGGATGGGTGTCAGAAAGGCGGTGGATGCAGCGAACGTACGATGATGGCCAACAGAAGGGAAAGCTAGAGCTTTTGTTATGCTTGGCCTAGATAGGGACAAGCAAAGCCCTTCAAAGAGTACGAGGACACGGAGGTATGGGGAATTGTGCGACTAAGGCAACGATAGGAACAAGGTGTTGTACTGGAAGAACGACGACGAGGTAAGATACTACCAGCAAGGTAGTTCAGAGGTTCAAGGAGCGCTCAATTAAAGTGGAGAGCGAAGACACACAGGAGATGGGACCGGGAGCTAGATTGGAATGGCTACTCAAGTAGAAGAAAGAATACTCGAAGGGAGCTCTAGCTTGGGGAAATGGGAATAGAGCTACAGGCAGGTATAAGTAGTGATGGGCGATACACTGAGTAAGCAGATCACATGACGATATGGAATACAGTGGAATGTAATAGAACAGTGAAGAAGAACCTGAGAGACTGCAAGGGTTCTCATAGAATGAGATAGAAAGTCATGGAACATGGAAGAAGAAGGTTCCTGACTGTGAAGGTACTCATGTGACCATAAGGGTACTCACATGATGACTAAACAAAGATAAAGGAATCAAGATATGCACAAGGCGATAGATAGTTATACGAGGACAAGGAGTCCGAGGATGTCCAAGAACGTGAGGATGAGAACATGCTACATTCGGAATAGAAGCTGGGGAAGTCCATGATGGACGACGATGGAAATTGAGGACTAGGATGGACAAGGACAAGGACAAGGACAAGGGTAGACAAGGATGGGAATGGAATGTTAATACAAGTATGCCTATAAGGCCATGGTGGAATGAGGACAAGCACACGAAGATGGAGTTCAGATGAGGGCCATGAGTAGATGAGGATACGAGCATGGATAAGAGTTCTAGATCATGGACAAGTATGAATGTAGTCTTGGAGTGTGAGGACAACATTGATTAGGTGGGGAAAAAGAGTATAGGGGCTAGGAATAGGGGAAAACGTAACACTTTCTATCTCATTCTATGAGAACCCTCACAGTCCCCAGGACTCTTCTTCTCTGTTCTTCTTATCTTTCAATAGTATTCTATCCTCGTCATGTGATATGCTTACTCAGCACATCACCTATCACTACTTATATCCACCTGTAGCTCTATTCCTGTTTCCCTAAGCTAGAGCTCCCTTCGAGTATCCTTCCCTGTACTTGAATAGCCATTCCAATCTAGCTCTCTTGTCTCGTCTCCCATGTGTCTTTGCTCTCCACATTGATTGAGTGCTCCCTGAACTTCTGGGCTACCTTCGTGATAGTATCCTTCCTCATAACAAAGTCGTTACTACTCATACAACTTCCTCGCACCCTCGTTGTCATTGCCACTTGTGCACGACATCTCCTCATCATCATTGCATTCTGTGTATGATTCCTCATCCCTTGTCGTCTCTCATATCTGGCCCTCATTTCACGAAGGCTCCATACTCTTTGAAGGGCTTTGCTTGTCTCTACCCAAGCCAAGCTTGACAGCTATAATGCATTACTTGTCTGAGTGGGAGGAAGGGACTCAAAGGGAATATATACTATATGTATTATAATAAGATTGCATCACTACCTTGTTACAATAGCAGTAACTAATGCAACAACATGACAGGGAGAGGTGATCTAACCCATAATTCCACCT
>JBBPTP010000987.1:0-11469 GCA_038094195.1 Pulveroboletus aff. carminiporus | reverse complement strand
AAGTCTTCCTGGAGTTCCCTCCTATTAACAATACAAACTATTATCACTCCATAAGCAGTATCCAGTCTGCTAGACCTCTAGTTCCTAGTCTATAAGCAAGACTAGTCAAGATCGCCTTGGTAAAGGTTACCACAAGGATAACAAGACACCTTCCTTGGGCAATTACTATTGCCTCTTGACGGCTACGCCTCAGGGGTTTAGGATTGTTTCAAGTGGTCTAGCCACTTTAGCGAAGTCTTGGATAAATCTGCGATAGAAGTTTGCTAGTCCTAGGAAAGCACGAACACCTCACACTGTCTTGAGTGCGGGCCATTCCAGAATAGCTTTTACTTTAGATTCGTCCATTCTAATGCCATTTTGTCCCACGAACATGCCAAGAAATTCAATTTCCGTGGCGTGGAATGTACACTTTTCCGACTTGACGAATAAGTCATTTTCTTCTAAGCAACGGAGGACTTCTAGGATGATTTTGTCATGTTTGTCCTTGTCATTGTCTTTGGTGAATATTAATAGATCATCGATGTAAACAACCACTACTGCTTCCATATCAGCAAAGATTTCATTCATCATTGCTTGGAATGTGGCTGGGGAGTTGCATAGTCCGAAGTACATGACAAGGGGTTCAAATGCTCCTCTGAAGCAAATGAATGCAGCCTTCCATTCGTCACCTTCTTTGATGCGTACGTTGTTGTATCCCCATCTAAGATCCATTTTAGTGAATAACTTAGCCCCTTTTAGTTTGTCAACTAGCTGTGAAATGAGTGGTAGCGGGTAGTTGTTCTTAACCGTGTGTTCATTAAGGTATCGGTAATCCTGTACCATTCTTTTTCGTCCATCTTTCTTTGGCACGAAGAACACAGGTGACGTTTGAGGGGACTTTGAGGGTCTTATATAACCCTTCTTTAATTGATCGTCTATGAACGTGGAGACTTCTTCCTGTTCCGAGATGGAAAGGGATATAATGCATTCCTTCTTAGGTTTAAACGTATCTTTGAGATCTATGGCATGATTCCAAGGTTTTCGTATGGGCATGCGCTCGCTTTCTTCTTTGTGGAACACTTTAAGGAACTTGTGGAACTGCTTTGGTACAAGCTGTTCTGCAGTTTTGTCCATCTTAACTGGTTGTTCTGTAGTGGCACATAAGTGATAAGCCACGTAAGCTTGTTCCTGTTCCTCCTTATCAAGCGTGGCCAAAAAGGTAGCGCGATTAGAGAGCATTTGGCAAGACCTGGGGCATCGGTTAAGTTTTACTGTCCCTTTAGCCCAGTCAATTTCGGGGTTGTGGCATTTAAGCCAAGAGTAGCCTAGGATTAATTGATTCTTTCCCAGGGTGGTGACTTCTGCCAGTACTCATTCCTGATGACCTTGATATGTAATAATTAGATCCGTGGAATGCGTGATAGATCCAGCAAAGTTCTTGGTTCCGTCCATATTGTAGACCAGAATAGGTCGTGACAAGGGCTTCATTGGTAGGTTATGTTTCTCAGCCCATGCTTTGTCAATAAATATGACGTTAGCGCCACTGTCTAGCAGTGCATCCACTTTGATCATAGATTTCTTATTTTGTTCAGGAGCAATGGTAATTTTCAAATTAATCTCCTTTTGGACGTTAACATTTCAGATAAAAATTTCTTCTGGGATTTCGTTGTTGTTGTTGTTCTTCAGATGTGAAATGGTGCAAGAAGGGTGATCCTTATGGACGCCCTAGCAAACCTCCCTGTTGAGAGAGTCCCCGTATATGGAATCTATAGATACATCTGAGTCCGAACTTTCTTCAATCTCCAGGGTTGTGTAACGATTCTTTCTTGCAACGTTCATGCCCAGTACACTTACGTTGCCTTGCCTTTTCTCTTTTCCTTTGCTCGGGTAGTGAATAAATCTTTGAAGTAGGCCTCGGCCTCTTCGTGCGACATTTTCTGAACCATGCGGTCCAGGTTTGATTTTGAGTTTCTCGGATTTTCATCCTCCGAGTTGCTCCATTCTTCGGCTGCTCTGGCCTTGTGATCTTTCCCTTTTGGGCATCCTTTCTTGTGAGTGCCCCCCACGTACTTGCATTTTGGGCACTCTATCCTTGGTTTCGGGCACTCTTTCAAAGAGTGGCCTTCCTTTCTGCAGTTGTAACATTTGAATGGCCTGCGGTCCATTGCATCGATGTCCATGACATCGAACTTCTTTTGTCCTTTGCCCTTGAAATTGTTGCTTCTTTGTGTGGTACAGCCCATTATAAAATTGAGGGCTTCTTTTGCCATACCAACATGGCAGATTTCTACGAGGTAGGCTGCTGCCATTTGCTGCCATTTGCCTTCTTTGAAGATTTGGGCAATAATGCCCCTTGATATGTTTTTCTCCAATAGTCTTATAGCGTCGGAGTTGTCGAGCGATGCTTGGTTGTAAAGTGATTCCCACTTTACAATGAATTCATCAATGGGCATGTTGCCCTGCATAAACCCGTCAATTTGCTTGCAGACCCAGTCAACTTTGTTGGTGGATCTAAATAAATCCTCCATTTCTTGTTCTAATGTTGCCCATGTATAGGCATGACCCTTGATTAAGTGTGTTTCTGTGAACTGGCCCGCTTTTATGCTGGTGAGTCATGAGAGCATGGCAAGTACTGCATCATACGAGCTGGGTGTGATTGCTGAACTATTAATGGCGAGCTAAGCTTTCATCTTGCTCCACCATTCTTCAAACTTTGCCCTAGAGCTGTCGTAACTTCCAGGATCTGAGAAAATTTCTACTTTTCAGGAATATCCTCCCGTTGATGCTGCTTGGCCTACAGCCACTTGTGCTCCTGCTGTGGCATGCACTGCTGCTTGTGCCCTTAATGTTGCCAGTTCTACTTGCTGGGCATTGATCATTGCGTTAAGTTGCGAGATCACCGAGCTTGCAGTATTGAATTCTGCTATAATTGCATTTGCTTGATCAGTCCAGCTTGCACTGGAGTCATGGAGTACTTGAGAGAGAGACATGATGAACACGTATTATTGCTTTTACAAAAACTTCTTGGGACAGTGTAGGGATAACCGGGGGCATAGTACTTTCATAGTATAGTTTTCATCTGCAAATGGTTCACCTCCTCTGAGCCTCCTTATCGTAGGTATGGCTCTTCTTTTTCTCTGATGCTTTCCGTGTACAGAGGGTTCTTCTTCTTCTTCTGCCTTTCTTTTGGCAGGTCTTAGTGGTACATATAGTACCAGTGCTTCTTCTTCTTTCTTAATTTCTGCCTCTAATATTGAGACAGGGGTTAAAGGAGAGCTGGTGGTCATTTCGTTTGACCACAAGCAGATAGGCAGGGGCAGGACATATAGGGGTACCAGGTCTGGCACTATGGGTGCGTCGTTGGGGTCATAGGACCAGTCTCTCAACAAAGGGTTGGGGTCGGTGATGGGCGAGGTACTGTCCTCGAAGGTCCCTGCTTCCTCAAACTCGTTGAAGAGGATGGCGGTGGCATAGGGGTCGGTCAGTTCTTTCAGGAGATCTAACCCTGCTTTTTCTAATGCTGCTAAGAACTGATCTGCTGGTGATGCGGGCGAAGAACTTCTTAATGTGGGTTGCGAGTCCGCGATGCTCTGGCTCCTGACTTCTTGAGGCGCAGGTGGCTCAGAGTCTCTGCTGGCTGCTACTACTTCTAAAGTTTGCTCCACTACTATGTGTGAAGCTGCATACAAGAAATGAGAAGGGCCCTGTCGGACTGAAGCAGCTGGGAAGGGAGAGAGGGAGTGGTGAGCGTTGAAGACCACTGACTCGTTGTGAGCATGGCTTCTTCTTCATAGAACGTAGCACCCACTTGCGATGTGTGCTTGTAGGTGGAAGTGGTAAGGTGAAGACTGTAGTCAGATCCTAATGAAACAACCCTAATTGCTACTAGAGCTTTCAGGTTACCACTAGGCAGCGTAGACTTAGAATATGAGCAGATGAGGGGAAATACCCAAGAGGATCTGACTGAGGATCCTTTGGTCGTTGATTCGGGTCCTTATATACCCTAATACATGTTTGTACCTATTTGGTCCATTATCCAAATAAAGGTATGGATAGCCATAAGGCTGTGGAATGAAGATTAAAACAATGAGGAAAACATGAAGTGGGTGGCATATCAAATGGAGAAGAAGCATGAAGTATAGCCATAGGGTAAAGGGTAGCAGAAATGAAATGCATGAGGCATGGAATGGAAGCATACGAAATAAAGTTAAGTTCTGTCTGTTAAAGTTCAATAAGTCCAAATACGTAAAGTCATAAGTCACACGATGTCAAGCATCGTGCTGTCATGAAGTCGTGAAAGTGTCAGTGGTGTTTAGGGTAGGGTTGGTTCACACTTAGCGGATGTAAGAGTTAAGGGATTCATGACGTTGTAATTTTGGGGTAATTGATTTGTGCTGCAAGCCTAATGACAAGCATTAGACTTGAGTGGCTAGTTTAACCTCATTGCGGAGGAGCTTTATTCAGGATTTGAATAAGTTACGATGTTGCAAAAAAACGTTTGTAACAGAACTTAACTTTATTCATATGCTTCCATTTCTATGTCTCATGCATTTCATTACTGCTATCCCTTTACCCAATGGCTATGCATCATGCTTTCCTTCCATTTTGATATGCCATATTACTCATGTTCTTCATTTCTGCTTCACAGCCTTATGGCTGTTCAGGACTATATTTGAATAATGGATCAAATAGGTACAAACATGTATAGTAGTATATAAGGACCCAGATTAACGACCAAGGGATCCTCAGTCAGATCCTCTTGGGTTTTTCCCTCATCTGCTCATCTCTAAGTCTAAGCTGCCTAGTGGTAACCTGAAAGCTCTAGTAGCAATTAGGGTTGTTTCAGCCTTCAATGAACCTTCTATAGAAATTTGCAAGTCCAAGGAAACTTCTGACATCTTAGACATTCTTAGATGTAGGCCATTTCAGAATGACTTAAACTTTTTCTTATTCCATTTTAATTCCATTGGTGGAGACCTTCATGTCAAGAAATTCCACTTCTTTGACATGGAAAGAACATTTTTCTGATTTTACAAACAGGTCATTTTCTTGCAACCTATGAAGAACTTCATTTATCAGTTTGGTGTGTTCTTCTATATTATCTATTTTTGTAAATATTAATAGATCATCGATGTACACCATCACAACATCTTTCATATCCATGAATATTTCATTCATTATCACTTGGAAGGTGGCTGGCAAATTGCATAGCCCAAAGTACATTATGAGAGGTTTATAAGCACTATAGAAACAAATAAAAGCAATCTTTCATTTATCTCCTTCTTTGATTTGAATGTTGTTGTAACCTCATTGTAGATCCATTTTCATAAATAGTTTTTCTTCTTTGAGCTTCTCAATCAATTGGGAAATCAGTGGCAATGGATAGTTATTCTTCACCATATGCTCATTTAGATATCTGTAATCCTGAATCATCTGCTTCTTTCCATCCTTCTTAGATACAAAGAATACTGATGACATTTGTAACAACTTTGAAGGACAGATGTATTCCTTCTTCAATTGATCATCTATAAATGCTGATACTTCTTCTTGTTCTTTTACTGAGAGGGAAATGATCTGGACTTTCTTTGGCTTAAATGAATTCTTGAGATCAATCCCATGGTCCCATGGCTTTCACAATGGTATGTGTTCTAAGTCATGCTTATCAAATACTGTATGATACTTGTGATAGCATTTGAGTACCATCTCTTTGAATGTCTTTTTCTTTTTCTCAACAGGTTTCTTGAGCATAGCTCTAAGATAGTATACATTCCATGTGATATCCTATTTTTCTTGTTCTTATTTCAAGATCCATGTGGAAACTTCTTGCAGCATCTTGTAACTGCATGGGTATCAGATCATCTTAACAGAACCTTTTTTCCAATTGATTTCAGAGTTGTGATGTTTCAACCATGAGTAACCAAGGATCAATTGATTAGATCTGAGGTCTGTGACTTCAGCTGTTGTCTTCTCATGATGTCCCTAAAATTCAATTATAATTTTCATGCAGTACATAATGTCCCCTGCATTATTCTATGTTCCATCAATATTGAACATGTGGATCAGATTCTTTAGTGCCTTAAGCACAAGGCCATTACTTTGGGTCCATTTCTTATTGATAAAGATTATGTTTGCATCACTATCTAGCAACACTTTGATTCCCTTTGGGTTTTTCTTATCATGACTTATTTTAATGTCCAATAGAATTTCTTTATGGATTAGCAGATCTGGTAAAGATCTCTTTAGGAAAATTGTTATCATTATATTTTTTCTTGGTTTTGGTGAAGGAATTAAGCATGTCCTTTTTAGTGACACCATGCTTCTGACTAGCAGAAGACATCTCCTTCTGGCAATCTGATATATCATCATTTTGGTCACTGTCTACAGCTTCCTCCACAGAAAGAACTTCAAACCTATTATTTTTAATATTATGAGATTGAGCACCCTGATTACTCAATTTCATTCATAATTTACTGACTTATTATCTTTCATATCATAGAAGAATGCTTTCATTTTGTTGAAAGACATTTCTTTTATGGCAGCAAATGGGTCAGTGTTACAGGTGCACTCTACACTATAGTGCATTATGATTACTGAAGCTACAAGTACTACAGATATGGAATATGGACTAAGAACACAGACACTCTTAAGTTTTATCTTATCAGTACCAGACTTACTGATTACTCTTTATTTTCACATTTTCACATGTGCACACAGTCACATTTCACTATTTCACTTATTCATGACTTTACGATTATCACTCTTGATGAGTCACACTTCACGATCATCATGACCCCTATCTTTATGAGTCATGATCATAGACAAACCACATCTGATGCTTGAGGCATAAGGCTATGTCTTCCATTCTACCACATCTATGCTTCTTATTCACATTAGATCCACATCTTATGTGTATGTTTATACTTCTCTTCCATTCTTACTTATTAAAATACACATTGTAACATCATGGACAACACAGGATATCTCTAGATGAGGTGTCTATAGATACAAACAGTAGTAGAGTATATATATGACCCATGTAGAGCACAAGGGACTCTAACAAAGTCCTCTTGTATATTCCCCTTCAAAGATATTCAAAGACTCCCTGTTCCCCTTGCTTAGGGTTATCACTACTATGGCAGAAGTTGCCTATGCATAAGAACATGCATATAAGAAGACCTGGACCACAGAAGGCTATACCTCTGTAGACAGTCCATATAAAAAGACACACAAGGATATTGCACCTCTTAGTGAGTGCCTCCCTTGTAAGAAGATATACAAAGGATATACACATGTTACAATCTCAGACCATAGTGGCTATGCCATTATAGGAAGTCCATACAAGATCTAAGAAGATAAGATAACAAGATCAATGTAGATGTTACATGCTCTTGTATATTCCCCTCTAAAGAATAACTATTATCTTACACATCCTTTGTTCCTAGCTTGTAAGCAAGGCTAGTCAAGACACTTGGTAAAGGATACCACAAGGTTAACAAGACACTTACCTTGGGCAAATACGATTATCTCTTGATGGCTATACCTCAGGGATTTAGGGTTGTTTTAGTCAGCTTCTTTTGCCTTCCCTTTGTCCTAGACTTTTTATTTCAGAGGCTTTTTCTTCATGCTATTGTCTTCCCTCCCTGAGGTCATTGCAGCTCATACTTCAGATTTTGGAGCTTTCTTACACTCTAGCTTGTGCTTAGAGCCCAAGAACTTGCATTCCAGACATTAAATCTTTGATTTTGGGCAATCTCTTATGAGATGCCCTTGTTGTCCACAGTTGAAATATGAGGGGCTGTTGCCTCAGCTCATGTTGGTGGTTTTGGCCTTAGCTGCTCTGGTCTTGTTCTTCTTTTCCTTCTTTTTTCATGGTTTAGATCCCATGGATTTATTAAACATTTTGTATGCTTCGAGTTGCATACCAATAGTCTTGATTTTAAACAAGGTTTGGTCAACTGTTTGTTTTCAGCAACCCTTGAAAAGTTCCAGATAAATATCTGGATGTATTGCATTTTTGAGCAAGTAGACTTCATGTAACTGGTCTATGCCTGACTGGTAGAATAATTTCCTCCATTTTACAATGAAAGCAAGGATGAAGCTAGATCCTTGTATGCATTTGGTGATTTCTTTCTTTGCCCAGTTCTTCTGAAGTTGAGGGCAGAACAACTCCTCAATCTCCACAACAAGAAAATCTCAGTCATTGATCAAACTCTTGCTGGTGGTGAGCTTCTGGAGCTTGACTTTCATAAAGAAACTTCCTTTCTCATTCTTTAGGCAAGATAAGACCATATATATCTGATTTTTCCCATGGGGTTCTGGCACTCCATCCAGTTCTGACTTGCCCATGAACTGCTTTGGATTGCAGTCCATCTAGGCCTTCATCTTTGTCCACCATTCTTCAAACTTAATCAGACTACCATCATATATAGGTGTCTGGGTCTATGAATATCTCAACTTTTGATGTACTGCCTGCTGCTGGTCCTATCATAGCAGTTTGTCCCTCTATTGCCTAGGTATACATATCCATTAACTCTCTTGTTTGTTGATCTGCTTGCTCAGCATTTCCTACTACTGTTTCTAATTGGAACTCCACCCTTTGTAATGCTTCTTGCAAAGCAAACCTTTCATTTTCCATAGTCTGAATTTGTTCCACAGCATTTTAGAAAAAATTGAGCAGATTAGCTCAATTTTGTTCATTAAGCTTGGGTACTTGTGCCATGGTAACTACTTAGTATGGATATTTCTTTAGTTATTGTAGGTATGAGTGGAGACATAGGTATGGATGAAATAAGATATTGTAGGTGTCCATCCTAACTTTGCTGTAGTTATACCAGTAAACTTTTCTAGTATGCTTGCACCTTATAGGTTGCAGTGAGATCTCTCTGACCTGCCCTTCTCTTGATTCTTCTGATAAAAACTCCCTTGCTACTTGGGTAGGTATGCCTAGTAGCCACTTGTCAATAAACTCAAAGTCTTGCTCTGAAGTGACTAGCTCTGAAGGATTGGCTGAAGGAAGGGGAGATGTACTGCAAGAGGTGAAGATTTCTTCTAACAATCTCTGAGCTTGTTCGAGGTTGGCAAGGATGTTGTTGATGGATGGTTGTGGCTGCTCCACTCCATGCTCTGATGACATGGCTGAGTAACTTTCTAACAAGGAGTTTGGCACTTAGTGTTAAGCTTGGCCTAGATAAGGACAAGCAAAGCTCTCTTAAAGATAATGAGGATGACAATAGACTAGGAGTCATGCAACTAGGGCAACGATGACGAGGATATGCCATGCTAGGAGAGCAACAATGATGAGGGTATGAGGAAGTCATGTGATGAGCAATGACTTAGTAATGAGGAAAGATACTACCATGAAGATAGCTCAGAAGGTCAGAGAATGTGCAATCAATGTAGAGGATGAAAACATGTAGGAGATAGAACATGAGGGAACTAGATTGGTAACAAGCTACTGAAGTACAAGTGGAAGTACTCTAAGGGAGCTCTAGCTTGAGAAAAGTAGAAAAGGCAAGGTCAAGACTATATAGTGAAGAAGGATTCACTGAGTAAGCAAATCATATGATGATATGGAATGTCATGGAAAGATGAAAAAGAGATTTCATGACTGGAGAGGTACTCATGTGACCACAAGGGTACTCACATAATTAGTAGGCATAGATAAGAAGGGAAAAAGAGTACACATGACTAGATGGCCTGGAGATAAGTTGTAACACTTAGCCAAGCCTTGAGTATGTACTTGCAAATGAGACCATTGTCAGATTTGATGAAATCTAGTTCTAATGAAACCACTATAAGCTAATCAACAACTCTATATAGGACTGGAACTTGCTGAGGTCAAAAAAGAAGAGAATGTTAAATGTTACATTTTCCCCTATTCTCAAGCCTCTATACTCTTTTTCTCGCATAATCAACGTCGTCCTCACACTTCAAGACTACATTTACCCTTGACCATGACCTAGACCTCATATCCGTGGTTCCGTCCTCATCTACTCATGGCCTTCGTCTGAACTCTGTCCTTGTGTGCTTGTCCTCATTTCACTGTGGCCTTATAGGTGTTATGCTTGGCCTGGATAAGGACAAGCAAAGCCCTTTAAGGATGACAAGGAAGATGCCGTGCGAGGAATCATGCTACTGAGGCAATGATATCAAAGATGTGTCATGTGATAAGGGTGATAACGACGAGGGTACAAGGTAGTCGTGTAATGAGCAACAACTTAGTAACAAGGAATGATACTACTGTGAAGGTAGCCCAGAAGTTTGGGGAGTGTCCAATCAATGTGGAGGATGAAGACACACTGGAGATAAAACACAAGGAAAGCTAGTATTGAACAAGCTACCAGATACAGGGGAGGTATCTTAAGGAAGCTCTAGCTTAAGGGAAGGGAACAATGGTAATGATGTTTAAATAGTGAAAGGTGATCTGCTGAATAAGCAGATCATGGAAAGTCATGGAACAATAAAGAAGAAGTGCCATGACTGTGCAGGTATGCAAGTAACCATAAGGGTACTCACAGGATTGGTAAGCGGCAAGAAAGGAAAAAGGATTACACACTGTTGCGATAAGTCTGGGATAAGTTGTAACATTACCCCCTTACTAAGTCTGAAGAATAACCTATTCTTCAATATTTGGCCCCCAAGACCATAATTTCGATCTCATCCCAGCAAGGGACCTCGTGGTTTTGCAGATGAATTTGAGGGATTCCGGCATCCATCATGGCCCGCCGTCTTGCTTTCACATCTGATGTGTCTTCGTCAGCTGAGTAATCTTCCAACTCAGATTCATTCCGTGCATCTCTCAAGTTGATGTCATCCATGATTTCAGCATAGCTGGTATGCAGAGGGCAACAATGAGTGGCTTGTTCAGCCCTTTCTTCAGCTTCATATGCGATGTTTTCGAATTCAGGGTTTCGTTCGCATGCAGGACCATCATTGAGATCTAAGGAGTGGGTGGACAGAGAACGAGGTTGTAACACCTCGACAGGGACTATGACATTTTCAGGGGTGAATTCAGGGTCAGAATTATCATGAGGGGGGCTGAAACAATCCTAAACCCCTGAGGCGTAGCCGTCAAGAGGCAATAGCAATTGCCCAAGGAAGGTGTCTTGTTATCCTTGTGGTAACCTTTACCAAGGCGGTCTTGACTAGTCTTGCTTATAGACTAGGAATCTATAAAGAAACCTTCTATATGTCTCCAGTACTCTAGTTCCTATGATCTTCGTATATCTTCGTATATGGACTGCCTACAGAGGCACAGCCTTCTGTGGTCCAGGTCTTCTTATATGCATGTTCTTATGCATAGGCAACGTCTGCCATAGTAGTGATAACCCTAGGCAAGGGGAACTCAAGTGGAGTGATAATAGTCTTATTGTGAATAGGAGGCAACTCCAGGAAGACTTGGTTAGAGTCTTCTGGCTCTACATGGGTCGTATATATACTCTACTAGTGTTTGTATCTATGGATGCCTCATCTAGAGATATCCTGTGTCGT
>JBBPTP010000986.1:0-11474 GCA_038094195.1 Pulveroboletus aff. carminiporus | reverse complement strand
GAATCTCAACTTCAATGAGGCCTGCGCACGAAGTCCAGGTTCTCTACTCACGAATTCCATAGCGAGGCTATTCAATGCCTCCAGTTGTTGTCTATCGTTGATTTTTTTGGCCTGGGTTGCGTGGGGGGACTTCGCCTGTTTCTTGGGTTTGCGCCTCCTCGGCGCAGTGGAGGCCCCAGCATGCGGACCCATATCGCGATAGAAGTAAGAACGGAGGTGCTCCGAGTCAGGTGAAAGGCTCGTCCGGAGATATGATACTCAGGACTCGGGTTCTACCGGATTACGTCGTGTTGAACTGATATACCCCACCATCCTTGCCCTCTCTCGTCGCGTCAGTGAGCGAGCTCGCTGTTCGTCGCGGCGGCGGCCTCTGCCGCTTGCCATTGGCTGTAGCCCTTCTGTGTCGCCCTTCCTTGTTGGCACCACTATTGCTCGTTGTCGCCTGCTCCCTCTACTTGTCGCCACATGTTATCTCGCTCATCGTTATTGTTGCTCTTCGTCAGTGGCTTTACTGCTTATTGCTTGTTCCCTGCACTCGTCGTTGTCGCCCTTGTCTTTCGGCATCTCTACCACTTATTATTGCCTGTTCCCTGTACTTGTCATTGTTGTTGTCTGTCCTCTTCCTCTCTTACTGCATTTCAGGATGAGCTCACTGTACTTGCTGTAGTCCCCTTTGTTGTTCACTGTGGTGTGTGTCATCCACTTGTCACCTTACTATTTGTCATGGTTGTTTTGTCTTTGAATGTATCTGCTGTAGAGAAAGACATGGGTACACAAATGGATACTTGATTATTGACCCATCATGGATCAACCCAAGGGTACACATGTATGTAGATACAGTGATGTGTGTAGAGTACCATACTACTACTTGTCAATATTGTCAGAAAGCACAACATCATCTCCATTGACATCATCCATCACTGCTACCTTTTTAATATATGATCAATCCCAACAAGTTTCATGATTCAAGGTAGAGGAGTGCATGCACACTCTGGCTGTTATGGGTGCACTCTAAGCCTATAGTGCATTACAATTACTGGAAGCTGTTACGTTTTGCCCCTATACCTTTTGATCTTCACTTGAACAGTACCACTTTTCTCATGGTTATGTATTCCCTATGGTAATCCATTCCCATACTTGTTATCTTTACCAGTGGTTAGTCATCATTCCTATAATGGTCACTCATTCCCATTACCTTTTACCATTTGTACTTCCAACTACGAAGGGAGCTCTAACCTCTACTTCTCTTATTTATCTATTTTACTTAGTTCCTTAAGCTAGATCAACCAGTAACCCTTCAAGTACCCTCAATTGTACTTGAGTAGCCATCCCAATCTAGCTCGCCTATTGTGTCTCTTGTGTGTCATTGCTCTCCATATTAATTGAGCACTCCCTGAATCTCTGGACTACCTTTGTGGTAGTATTGCTTGTCTTTGCTAAGTCGCTGCTTCTTGCACGACTTCCTTGTACTCTAGTCATCGTCGCTATTTGTGCATGACAGTTCCTCGTCATTGTCACCTTGTGTGTATGATTCCTTGTCCCTGGTTGTCCTGTATACCTTGCCATCATTCTATGAAGGCTATATACCTTTTGAAGAGCTTTGCTTGTCTCTACCTGAGCCAAGCTTAACAGAAGCTACAAGCACTACAAACATGGATATTCATTTTCCTAAGTCTTATCTTATCAGTACTGGTTTTACTGATTACTCTTTGTTTTCACCTCTTCACCTCTTCACATGTGCACATGGTCACATCTCATGACTTCATGTCTTGACAATCATCATGACCCCTATTCTTATGAGTTACAATCATAGATGAACCATACCTGATACTTGAGGCATTAGGCTATGCACTTTCATTCTACCACAACTATGCTTCTTATTCACATTAAGTATGCACCTTAGGTGTATGTTTATGATTCCTGTTATAGATGTACTTTAAGCCTATAGTGCATTATGATTACTGAAGCTGAAACAATCCTAAACCCCTGAGGTGTAGCCATCAAGAGGCAATAGTAATTGCCCAAGGTGAGTGTCTTGTTAACCTTGTGGTATCCTTTACCAAGGCAGTCTTGTACTAGTCTTGCTTACCGACTAGGAACCAGAGTAATGGAGTGAAGATAATAGTCTTATTGAAGCAACTACAAACTATCAAATAACCCTATACAGGATTGCTAGTTGTCGAAGTCAAAAGAGAAGAGGATGCAATAGAGAGAAGGGTTGAATCAAGGAACTCCCCACTTGTAGTGATGAATATCTAGAAGAACTTGATTGGAGACTTTTGCATCAAAGTTCCGACTTTATA
The DNA here is from genome assembly GCA_038094195.1 of Pulveroboletus aff. carminiporus. Taxonomy (NCBI): domain Eukaryota; kingdom Fungi; phylum Basidiomycota; class Agaricomycetes; order Boletales; family Boletaceae; genus Pulveroboletus; species Pulveroboletus aff. carminiporus. Next base: position 9,171 of record JBBPTP010000986.1, on the reverse strand, counting down.
TACTACATGGGGTTTGTATCTATTTGTACATATTTGTGTATGTCAATAGTCCATGTTTGGAAACATATATCCATAAAGGGTAATTGTAAGGCTGTACTTAATGTCCATGCATAGGCTTGTGGTGTATCTTTGTAATTGACAGTAATTAATAACATGAGTCACACACATGTTGTGTGGTGGAATGGAAGTTTGGAAGCATGATGGACACATTGTCTGTTATGATCGTGAGAATAGAAGTCAAGGGACTTCTAGATGGTAATGAGAGAGAAGCGTGACTTAATGAGAGTGTGGGTCAAGGGTTCATTACCCTTGATACATTGTAAGAAAGATAAGTGATGTGGTAGGTTAAGTCCCTAGAGGGTTTACCATGAGGAAGGGGTTGAAGGGAGCGAGCTATGCTCGTCCCTAGAGGGGTCCAGCAAAGGTAGATAGACGAGGAGGGGTAACTAGATGTAGGCCCAGCACCAGGAGGGTCAATCTGGTTGATTCCGGATTGAAAGCGAAGCGGATTGTACGAAAACCGGTCTAGGACGAGAACCAGATTGAGATGAGCGATGATGACGATGACGACAAACAAAGATATGACTGATAGACGGTGACCCAAATGAAAGGTGTATTGCACAAGGCAGGTACAGGGATTTATAGTCTGGGTATTTCCCAGGACTGTCAGAAAAAGGTGAAACATATGTCAATGTCAAAGTATTGACAGGTGAGATAGAAATGATAGGAATAAGTGTTGCGACACCAGGACACAAGAAAACATATGGTAAGGTACTAACCATCTCAGTTGCTAGTCCTAAGATAAGTCAGATAGTAGGTAGAGCGGATAGTGTAACCGGATAGTCAGTCCAGGTACGGATAGGACCGGATATGCATGAATGGGGGGGTGGATCAGCCTTCGACAAACACAGGACATGATGGGACGCTTGCACGATGGATGCTAGAGGACGCAGAGTGACCTGAAAGTGGGGAAAACCGAGTCTACAAATGTAGGGAGCTTCGAGCTCCTACAACGTGACTTGACTTAGAGGAATAAAGCGAATGTGCTTAGTAAGCTGCTTAGTCAGCAAGCTTAGTCATTGTTCATTGGAGAAAATGTTAAGTCTCGAAGGACATGGTATTGCGATAGGCAGCATTTGTAACACTTATTGTTAATAGGAGGAACTCCAGGAGAACTTGGTTAGAGTCTTTCTGGCTCTACATGGGTTGTATATATACTCTACTACTGTTTGTATCTATAGATATCTCATCTAGAGATATCCTGTGTTGTCCATGATGTTACAATGTGTATCTAATAAGTAAGAATGGAAGAGAAGTATAAACATACATCTAAGGTGTGTATCTAATGTGAATGAGAAGCATAGTTGTGGTGGAATGGAAGACATAGCCTTATGCCTCAAGCATCAGATGTGATTCATCTATGATTGTGACTCATAAGAATAGGGGTCGTGATGATTGTGAAGTGTGACTTCATCAAGAGTGATAATCGTGAAGTCATGAAATAGTGAATAAGTGATATGTGACTGTGTGCACATGTGAAGATGTGATAATATGAAAATAAAGAGTAATCAGTAAAACCAGTACTGATAAGATAAAACTTAAGAGTATCTGTATTCTTAGTCCATTTTTGTAGTGCTTGTAGCTTCAATAATTGTAATGCACTATAGCGTAGAGTGCACCTGTAACAGAAGCTACATACAAGCACTATGAATGTTATGTCAAGATGATGTACAAAGGTTCATTGCCAGTATAGAACACTTGGCAAGGATACGAACTTGGACCAGGAACAGGACTGCCAGATGAGCAGCCTGGATTCTCGCAGCGATATAGATGGGAGGGCGCAAACTGAGCAGAGGAGCAACCAAGGTAGATTGCAGAAGATCGAGAATGCTCTAACTACTACAGATGTCCAGCTTTAAGTAGTGATGAGTGTTGACGCTTAGGTAAGAGATAATAGAATGCTATGGAATCGGATAGAAAGAACTATGGTCATCAGGATTACGAATCCGATATAATGAGAACCGGATTTGGGAGAAGTAGTCTGTTAGCATCGCACACACACATTACAAGACTCCGACCGTCGGGAATAGAAAGGGAAGGAGAAGCGGTCTTAGAGGATGAGGAGTTTTGGGGCAAAAGGAGATAGGCAAAGGAGAAAAGATACGTATCCTGATTGAAGGATATCAAAGCGGATTGTCTGTGAAGCGAAGGATACGAGAACTAAGTGTGAATGAAGGTATAAAATTGTAACAATGAATATGAATACAAACATTCATTTTCCTAAGTTTTATCTTATCAGTACTGGTTTTACTGATTACTCTTTATTTTCACATTATCATGTCTTCACATGCACATGGTCACATTTCACAATTTCACACTTTCACAACTTTATGTTGTCATACCTTGATGAAGTCATACTTCATAATCATCATGCCTCTATTCTTATGGAGTCACAATTACAGTCATGATCATAGATGAACCACACCTGATACTCAAGGCATCAGGCTATGTCTTCCATTCTGCCACATCTATGCTTCTCATTCACATTGTTATGACTTATCCCAGACTTCCCTCTATTTCGTTCTACATATGTATTCTTTTTCTTTTCTGATTGATTACTAATCATGTAAGTACCCTTATGGTCACATGAGTACCTTCCCAGTCATGAATATTCTTCTCTACCATTTCATAACCTTCCATTCTATCACATGATTCACTTACTAAGTGAATCACTTATAATTATATAACCTCACCTGTTTCCTTCTGGTATTTTCCAAGCTAGAGCTTCCTTTGAGTACCCTCACTTGTACTTCAGTAGCTGTTAGGCCTAGCACTTTGATACTAGGACTAGCTAGACTTGAGGGAGATTCTACTTGAGGGAGGAGCTCATGAAGAGTCGCAATGTTCTCAAGAGACTTAAGTTTATGCTAGACAAAGACATAGTAGATTCAAGATGAGGAAAAGTCTGGTACATGCAGTAGCTACATTTAAATAGTGATCACCAATTAGTATAGGGCTGGCCCAAGCAAGACATAAATGGAAAGATGCTGCAGAGGAAGTAATCTACAGTAGAACATCATGGAATGTTGAAGAAGAATGTATGAGATAGGATCTATGAGGCCAAGATAAGAGACTTGGCTGAGGAGTAAGTGTTCAAGGTGATAACAGTGATGACAAACCTCCAGGGACTAGTCACAGAAGAACAAGACGAGAGTGATGTGAGACTAACGGTGTAGGAGCTCGATGCTCTCTATATTTGTAGCATCAGTTTTTCCCATTTTCAGGTCACTCTAGATTCACTTGTGTCCATCATGCAAGCATCCATCATGTTCTATGTTTGTTGAAGGCTGATCTATCTCTATTCATACATATCCAGTCCTATCCATATCCAGACTAACTATCCGGTTACACTATCTGCTCTACCTAGTATCCAACTTATCTCAGGACTAGCAACTGAGATGGTTAGTACCTTACCATATGTTTTCTTGTGTTCTGGTGTTGCAACACTTATTCCTATCATTTCTATCTCACCTGTCAATACTTTGACATTGACATATGTTTCACCTTTTTCTGATAGTCCTAGGAAATACTCAGACTATAAATCCCTGTATCTACCTTGTGCAATATACTTTTTGTTTGGGTCACTGTCTATCAGTCACATCTTTATTTGTCATCATCATCGTCATCACTTGTCTCAATCTGGTCCTTGTCCTAGACCAGTTTTCATTCAATCTGCTTCGCTTTCAATCCAGAATTGACCAGACTGACCCTTCTGGTGCTGGGCCTATGTCTAGTTACCCCTTCTCATCTATCTACCTTTGCTGGACCCCTCTAGGGACGAGCATAGCTTGCTCCCTTCAACCTCTTCCTTGTGGTAAACCCTCTAGGGACTTAACCTACCACACCACTTATCTTTCTTACAATGGTAGAAAATGAGTATAGCTAGTGCAGTGAATGCCAAAGAGGACATTAGGTTATGTGAAAGTGTTACAGGTGCACTCTACGCTATAGTGCATTACGATTACTGAAACTACAAGCACTACGGATACGGACTACAGACTAAGAATACGGACACTCTTAAGTTTTATCTTATCAGTACCGGACTTACTGATTACTCTTTATTTTCATGTTTTCACATGTGCACATGGTCACATGTCACTTATTCACCATTTCACGACTTCACGATTATTACTCTTGATGGAGTCACGCTTCACGATCATCACGACCCCTATCTTTATGAGTCACGATCATAGATGAACCACATCTGATGCTTGAGGCATAAGGCTATGTCTTCCATTCTACCACATCTATGCTTCTTATTTACATTAGAACCACACCTTATGTGTATGTTTATGCTTCTCTTCCATTCTTACTTATTAGATACGCATGGTAACATCATGGACGACACAGGATATCTCTAGATGAGGCATCCATAGATACAAACACTAGTAGAATATATATACGACCCATGTAGAGCCAGAAGACTCTAACCAAGTCTTCTCTGAAGTTTCCCCTATTCACAATAAGATTATTATCATCACTCCTCTATAAGCAGTACCCAGTCTGCTAGACCTCTAGTTCCTAGTCTATAAGCAAGGCTAGTAAAGCCCTTGGTAAAGGATACCACAAGAGTAACAAGACACTTCTCTTGGGCAACTGCTATTGCCTCTTGGTGGCTACGCCTCAGGGGTTTAGGGTTGTTTCATCTTCGAGCAGCCTCTGAGCTTGGTCGAGGTGCCCTGCGATGTTGTTGATGAACTGATGTAGCTGCTCCGCTTCGTGCCCTGATGACACGACCGAGTAGTTTTCTAATGAGGATTCTGGCACTTAGCCAGGTGCGTGAGATCCCGTACACTACTTGTGTGAAGTTAAGAAAACAATAGCTCTTGCAACGTACTTGCAAACGAGACCGTTGTCGGGTTTGATGGAATCAAGTTCTAATGAAACAACTACGAGCTAACAAACAACCCTATACAGGATTGTGCAAGTTGGAATCAAAAGAGTAAAAGAATATATGGGTCGAATCAAGGAATCCCTCACTCGTAGTGATGGATGTCAGAAGAGAACTTGATTGGAGACTTTTGCGTCAAAGTCCCGGTCTTATATACTACATGGGTATGTGTATCTATTTGTACATATTTGACTAAGTAAATAGTCCGTTTAGGAAACATATATCCATAAGAGGTATTCAAGGCTGTGCATGACGAGTCCTTGTGACTCGGAACATATCCGTGCATAGGTTTGTGGTGTGAGCGGTAATTAATAACATGAGGCACCCTTGTGGTGTGGCAGAATGGAAGTTGAGAAGCATGATGAACACGTTGTCCATTATGATCGTGAGAATAGAAGTCAAGGGACTTCTAGATGGAAATGAAAAAGAATCGTGACGTTTAATGAAGGTGGGTCAAGGGTTTGTACCCTTGATACGTGACTTGACTTGGTTGAAAATAACGAGTGTGCTTAGTAAGCTGCTTAGTCAGTGAGCTTAGTCCTTTGTACGTTCATGAAAGTGTTAAGTCCCGAAGGACGAGGTATTGCATTAGGCAGCGTTTGTAACATTTCCCTTGCCTAGGGTTATCACTACTATGGCAGACATTGCCTATGCATAAGAACATGCATATGTATAAGAAGATCTGGACCACAGAAGGCTGTGCCTCTGTAGACAGTTCATATACAAAGATTATAGGAATCAGAAGTACTGGATACATATAAGAGGTTTCTTTACAGATTCTCTAGCATAAGTTAGCTAGGTCAAGACAAGACTATCTTGGTAAAGGATACCACAAGGATAACAAGACACTTTCCTTGGACAACTATCATTGCCTCTTGACAGCTACACCTCAGGGGTTTAGAGTTGTTTCAGAGTCAGATTGAATCATAAGGATGAAATGGTGGCAGTGGCATACAATGATGGCCAGCAAGAGGGAAGCTAGAGCTTTTGTTAAGCTTGGCTTGGATAGAGACAAGCAAAGCCCTTCAAAAAGTACATAGTCTTTGTAGGACAAAGACTAGATATGGGAGACAACATGGGACAAAAAGTCATGCTAGGAAAGCAATGATGACAAGAGTGCAATGACACCTTGTGATGAGCAAGAACTTAAGCAAGATAAAAGATACTACTAAAAGGTAGCCTAGAATTTCCAGAAGCATCCAATCAATGAGAAGGATGAAGACTCACAAGAGACAAAGCAGGAGAGCTAGATTGGACTGGCTACTGTTACACTTCTGTTTCTTTCTGCTTCTCTACTACTCCTCTCTTTCTGAAACAACCCTAAACCCCTGAGGCGTAGCCATCAAGAGGCAATAGCAGTTGCCCAAGAGAAGTGTCTTGTTACTCTTGTGGTATCCTTTACCAAGGGCTTTACTAGCCTTGCTTATAGACTAGGAACTAGAGGTCTAGCAGACTGGGTACTGCTTATAGAGGAGTGATGATAATAATCTTATTGTGAATAGGGGAAACTTCAGAGAAGACTTGGTTAGAGTCTTCTGGCTCTACATGGGTCGTATATATATTCTACTAGTGTTTGTATCTATGGATGCCTCATCTAGAGATATCCTGTGTCGTCCATGATGTTACCATGCGTATCTAATAAGTAAGAATGAAAGAGAAGCATAAACATACACATAAGGTGTGGTTCTAATGTGAATAAGAAGCATAGATGTGGTAGAATGGAAGACATAGCCTTATGCCTCAAGCATCAGATGTGGTTCGTCTATGATCGTGACTCATAAAGATAGGGGTCGTGATGATCGTGAAGCGTGACTCCATCAAGAGTAATAATCGTGAAGTCATGAAATGGTGAATAATCGTGAAGTCATGAAATGGTGAATAAGTGACATGTGACCATGTGCACATGTGAAAATGTGAAAATAAAGAGTAATCAGTAAGTCCGGTACTGATAAGATAAAACTTAAGAGTGTCCGTATTCTTAGTCTGTAGTCCGTATTCGTAGTGCTTGTAGTTTCAGTAATCGTAATGCACTATAGCGTAGAGTGCACCTGTAACAGAAGACATCTTCGGCTCTCTCAATTCATCTCCCTGCCCTTCAGCAAGTCCTTCGGAGCTAGTCAATCCGGAGAGAGAGTTTGGGTTCATCGACGAGTGGCTACTAGGCATACCCGCCCAAGTAGCGAAGGAGTTTTTACCAGAAGAGTTAAGAGAAGGGCAGGTCAGAGAAACCTCGCCACTAGCTATAAGGCAGCCGAAGAAGCGACGTACCAGAAAAGTCTACTGGTACGATTATAGTAGAACCAGAGTCGAGAACGCCACAGTACCAAATCAACGTCCATACCTACGCCCTTCCTCCTACCTACGAAAGTTACGTACCTACCCATACTAGTTAACCATGGCACAAGTACCAGAACTTAACCAAGAAAACTGGGCCAACCTTTTGGCTTTTTTCCAAAATGCCATCGAGAGAATTCAAGCCATGGAAAATGAACGATTCACTCTCCAAGAAGCCCTGACAAGGGCAGAAACCCAATTGGTCACTACAACCGAAAATGCAGAACAAGCAGACCAACGCACCTGAGAATTAATGGGTGTATATACATGGGCTACAGGAGGGACAGCAGCAATAGGACCGCAAGCAGGTAGTACATCGAAGGTAGAAATTTTTACGGATCCAGGCACCTACGACGGTAGCCTATCAAAGTTTGAAGAATGGTGGACGAAGATGAAGGCCTGGATGGACTGCAACCCAAAGCAGTTCATGGGCAAGTCTGAACTGGATGGGGCACCAGAACCCCATGGGAAAAATCGGACATATGCAGTCCTTTCTCGACTAAAAGGAGAGAAAGGAAGTTTCTTTGCAGAAGTAGAACTGCAGAAGCTCACCGCCGGCAAGTCCCTGATTGACGATTGGGACTCACTTGTCGTGGAGATCGAGGGGTTATTTCGCCCTCAACTACAAAAGGACTGGGCGAAGAAAGAAATCGCCAAATGCGTACAAGGATCAAGCTCCATCCTCGCATTTATTGTAAGATGAAGAAAATTATTTTACCAATCAGGAGTAGACCAATCGCATGGAGTCTATCTCCTTGAAAACGCAATACATCCGGACATTCGTCTGGAACTTTTCAAGGGTTGACGAAAGCAAACAGTCGACCAAACATTGTTCGAAATCAAGAACATCGGTATGCAATTGGAAGCATACCAAATGTTCAACAAGCCTGCAGCCTCAAAACCGTGGGAAAAGAAGGAGAAGAAAGAAGCCAGGGCAGCTAAGATGGAAACTGCCAACATGAGGCAAGGCAATGGCCCCTCTTGTTTCAACTGTGGACAACCTGGACATCTCGTAAGAGATTGTCCGAAACCGAAAGTACAATGCCCGGAATGTAAATTCTTGGGCTCAAAGCACAAACCCGGGTGCAAGAAAGCACCAAAATCTAAAGTACGAACTGCAACGACCTCGGGGGGGGAAGGCAGTAGCGAGAATGAAACGCCCCCAAAAAAGGAAGAGAAGGGCAAAGGGAAGCAAAAAGAAAGCGACCCTTTCGCTGCCGTAAGAGGAATGTCTTTCGATGAAATGAAGGCGTTCTTCTATGATATGAAAGAAACCGAGTCGGTAAATCACGGATGGGATTGAGTAATCAGGGTCCTCAATCTCATAATGTCATAAAACAAGAAAAATACAAAAATAGGTTTGAAGTCTTATCCGTGGAGGAAGTCGCAAGCGACGACCAAAACGAGGAATCTATAAATCGCCAGAAGGAGGTGTCTTCTGCAAGTCAGAAGCACGGCATCGCTGCAAAGGACGTGCTTAATTCCTTCAACAAAACACAAAAAAAAGAAGTGAATAACGAAAAATTCCCTGAAGAAATATTTACAAGATCGGTTAACCCGTCCAAGGAGATAATCCTAGACGTTAAAATAAGTCACGACAAGAAGAACCCAAAGGGAATCAAGGCGCTGCTAGACAGTGGCGCAAACGTCATCTTTATTGACAAGAAGTGGGCCCAAAGTAACGGCCTTGTGCTTAAGGCACTAAAGACACCAATCCGCGTGTTCAACTGAAACAACCCTAAACCCCTGAGGTGTAGCCGTCAAGAGGCAATAGCAGTTGCCCAAGAGAGGTGTCTTGTTACTCTTGTGGTATCCTTTACCAAGGGCTTTACTAGTCTTGCTTATTGACTAGGAACTAGAGGTCTAGCAGACTGGGTACTGCTTAT
>JBBPTP010000983.1:0-11496 GCA_038094195.1 Pulveroboletus aff. carminiporus | reverse complement strand
GGACCCGAATTGACGACCAAGGGATCCTCAGTCAGATCCTCTTGGGTATTCCCCTCATCTGCTCATTCTTAAGTCTACGCTGCCTAGTGGTAACCTGAAAGCTCTAGTAGCAATTAGGGTTGTTTCAGTTATGACCTCACCCTCTCCACTGCCTACCACCCCCAAATGGATGGAGAAACAGAACGTGTCAACCAGGAAGTTGAAACGTACCTCCATATTTACTGTGGGGATAATCCCACATCTTGGTCCAAATCTATTTCCCATGCAGAATTCGCACACAATCACTGCCCTCATTCCATCATGTCCAAATCCCCATTTTACCTCATGCTCAGATATGAACCAAAAGTAATTCCCACCGTCTTTTCAGAATCTTCTATTCCCACAGTTGTTGATCGACTGAAAACCCTAGAAGCAGCACGTTCTGAAGCACTAGCTGCCCATGAACTTGCTTGCCAAGTTATGGCATTGCAAACACATTGTAACTATACGCCCTTCAAGAAAGGCGACAAAGTCTGGCTCGAAGCCAAAAATCTGAAATGCTCCATCGTAAACTCTAAATTCACCCTAAAACATGAAGGACCTTTTACTGTTACCTCGGTTCTATCTCCACTATCATTTAAACTCCACCTCCCGTCCACTTGGAAGATTCACTCCATGTTTCACGCTTCTCTGTTATTGCCCTATCACAAAAACGCCGTCCACGGTCCAAACTTCCTGAAACTGCCACCTGATCTTATCAGCGGAGAAGAGGAGTACAAAATACAGCAGATATTAAAACATCGAGGTCCACCCTCAAACTGCTATTTCCTTATAAGGTGGAAAGGCTATGCCCCAGAAGAGGACTTGTGGGTACCTGAGAAAGATCTCTCTCACGTACAGATCCTCCTTAAAGATTATAAAAGACGTCATCGCTCTGTCTGCTCCCTCACCATCAAACACCTCTCCACTCATACAACAATGCCTCATATCCCCACTTCAGAACTCCCCATTTCTCCCTTTGCCTGCACCTTTCACCGTCGCTCGCCTGCTCATGAGGATGTGCTCACTTGTGCCCTCAATGATCCCTCGCTCGCCACCACGTTGGACCATTGCATTCACCCTGACTCCCCCCTGGGTCTCCTCCACGTCACCTACAGTGCTCATCAGACTTTATCCACTGCCATCGCCTGATTGGAAGGTTTTCCTTCTTCCCTAGACCTTGACTCCATCCTTAATCTCTTATGGAAATCTCATTTTCAAGTAAATCACAAGATCCTCGCCACTGCCCATCAACTTGAGATGACAAAAGTTGGTGAAAAAGTTCATACTCTACTCATTGAATATGGTGATGCTCTTCCCCCATCTCCTTCTGAAGAGAAGAAACTTGCAACCCTTGCTCATCTAATTTGCACCCAAAATGATGCTCCCCTCCTCCATGGAGACCTGGATTTTTATCACGCATGCGCAGGCTGTCATCACATCAGCCACAAGAAAGCAGACTGTAGACGTACCAAATGTCATGTCTGTAAGAAATTCGCTGCTGGCCATATGGAATGGCAATGCCCAGTCAAATCTCGCTCCCCCATATACTCGTCTCCTTTCTCTTCAAATGAAGAAGATCCTCTTTCCGTCCTGTCGCCACCTACACCCTAAGTGTGGAGTTCTCCTCATGATAATTCTGATCCAGAGTTCTTGCCCGACAACCTATGGGCAGAAGAAAATCCCATTGTTCCCATCGAAGTTCTACAACCTCGCTCCCCATCCAACCACTCTCTCGACCTTACTGATGCTCAAGCCTGCGAACGCAACCCCGAGTTCGAAAGAATAGTGTATGAAGCCGAGGAAAGGGTAGAACGCTTCGCCCGTTGTCGCCCTCTGCACACCAGCTACACCAAGATTATGGACGATATCAATTTAAGAGATGCTAGAAACAATTCGGATTTGGAGGATTACTCTGCTGACGAAGACGCATCGGATGTAGAAGCCAGATGATGAGCCTTGATGGACGCCAGAATCCCTCACATTCATCTACAGAACAACGAAGTCCCTTGCTGGGACGAAATCAAAATCATGGTCCTTGGGGCCAAATATTGAAGAATAGGTTATTCTTCGGACTTAGTAAGGGGGTAATGTTACAACTTATCCCAGACTTATCACAACCATATGTATCTTTTTCCTTCTTTTCTTTGCTTACAAATCATGTGAGTACCCTTACAATCACATGAGTACCTTCACAGTCATGGAACTCCTTCTTCTCTATTCCATGACCTTCCATCCAATCCAGTGATCTGCTTACTCAGCAGATCGTACTTCACTATAACTACCCGTAACTCCATTTCCATTTTCCCAAGCTAGAGCTCCCTTAGGATACCTTCCCTGTATCTAGTAGCTTGTCCAATACTAGCTTTTCCTCGTGTTTCATCTCCCGTATGTCTTCATCCTCCACATTGATTGGATGCTCCCTAAACTTCTGGGCTACCTTCACGGTAGTATCCTTTCTCATTGTTAAGTCATTGCTCATCACACGACTACCTCAAACCCTCATCATCGTCACTCTTCTAGCATGATACATCCTGAACATCGTTGCCTCAGTTGCATGATTCCTCGCATGTCGTCTCCCTCATCATCCTTAAAGGGCTTCGCTTGTCTCTACCTGGGCCAAGCTTAACAGGATTCCTAGATTTGACCTCTTTACTCTTTTCATCCTCCTATCTTTTGACTTCAATGAATACCAATCCTATATAGGATTGTTGAGTTCTTGTAGTTGCTTCAACTTCCAAAGAAAGAGAATGCCTCAGAAAGATTGAGGCATGCTTTAAATGCCACCATAAAGGCCATTCTGCTCACAACTGCTGAACTAAATTTGAATCACCCACTCTCACCACCTCCTCTGACTCCAAACCTGCAGACAAGAAAGTTCATAAGAAAAAGAAATCTACTGATCTCCCAAAGCTGGAAGAGATCGAAGATGACTTCAACTTGGAGGATGAAGGAAATGTCCAAAGAGTATCCTTCAAAAAGGATTTTTAAATGGAAGGACAGCTTCAATGCCTGTACCTTCTTCATATAAAGTAGCTGCTATATGAGTATCCATCCAAAATATGACAATTTCCATACAACTCATCATCTCCTCACACATGCTGTTACTGTTACGTTTTCCCCTATTCCCAGCCCCTATACTCTTTTCTTCGCCTAATCAACAACGTCCTCACACCTCAAGACTACATTCGTCCTTGACCATGATCTAGAACTCCTATCTGTGCTCGTATTCTCGTCTACTCATGGCCTTTGTCCGAACTCCGTCTTCTCGTGCTCGCCCTCGTCCCATCATGGCCTTATCAGGCATCCTCTATATTAACACCACCTCATCCTCGTCCATACCTCGTCCTCATCCATACCTCGTCATCGTCCACATCCCTGCCTATTGTCTTTGTATCATATTCCCATCATCGTCCGTCATGGACTTCTCGACTTTCCCCTGCGTGTAGCATATCTCCGTCCTCGTACATTCTCAGACATCCCCGGAATCCCCGTCCTCATATAGCTATCTATCGCCTCATGCATACCTTGATCTCTTATCTTTGCTTAGTCATCATGTGAGTACCCTTATGGTCCCATGAGTACCTTCACAGTCAGGAACCTTCTTCTTCCATGTTCCATGACTTTCTATCTTGTTCCATGAGAACCCTTGTAGTCTCTCAGGTTCTTCTTCACTGTTCCATTACCTTCCATTGTATTCTACTCTTGTCATGTGATTTGCTTACTCAGCACATCGCCCATCACTACTTATACCTGCCTGTAGCTCTACTCTCATTTCCCTAAGCTAGAGCTGCCCTTCCCCTTCAAATACCTTCTCTTGTATTCTGATAGCCGTTCCAATCTAGCTCCCCTTGTCTCGTCTCCTGTGTGTTGTCGCTCTCCACTTTGATTGAGCGCTCCCTGAGTCCCTAGGTTACCTTCATGGTAGTATCCTTTGTCATCATTAACATGACATATCCTCGGCGTCGTTGCTTTCATCGCATGACTTCTCATCCTTCGTCATCCCCGTCACATTTGAAGGGCTTTGCTTGCCCCTATCCAGGTCAAGCTTAACAGTTACAGGTGCACTCTACGCTATAGTGCATTACGATTACTGAAGCTACAAGCACTACAGATACGGACTGAGGACTAAGAACATGGACACTCTTAAGTTTTATTTTATCAGTATCAGACTTACTAATTACTCTTTATTTTCACATCTTTACATGTGCACATAGTCACATATCACTTATTCACCATTTCATAACTTCATGATTATCACTCTTGATGGAGTCATGTTTTACAATCATCACGACCCCTATCTTTATGAGTCACGATCATAGATGAACCACACCTAATGCTTGAGGCATAAGGCTATGTCTTCCATTCTACCACATCTATGCTTCTTATTCACATTAGATCCACACCTTATGTGTATGTTTATGCTTCTATTCCATTCTTACTTATTAGATACACATTGTAACATCATGGACAACACAGGATATCTCTAGATGAGGTGTCTATAGATACAAACACTAGTAGAGTATATATACAACCCATGTAGAGCCAGGAGACTCTAATCAAGTCCTCCTGGAGTTGTCTCCTATTAACAATAAAACTATTATCTTCACTCCACTACTTGTGTTCCTAGTCTGTAAGCAAGACTAGTCAAGCCCTACTTGGTAAAGGATACCACAAGGTTAACAAGACACTTACCTTGGGCAATTACTATTGTCTCTTGATGGCTACACCTCAGAGGTTTAGGATTGTTTCACATGCTAAAAGATGTTGAAACCCATGCTCTTATCGATAGTGATGCCCAAATGAATTGTATCAATTGGGGCTTCATTTGAAAACACCAACTACCTACTTCCCACCTCAAGAACCAGATCTGTGTTCACAATGTAGACAATACTGTCAATTCTAAAGGGTTGATCAAATTTACCACCACTCTCTTTGTCAACATCCAGGGCATTATTCAAGAAATACTCTTCTATGTAATGAACTATGGTGACAACAATGTCCTTCTTGGACTTCCTTGGCTTAAATGAGCAAACCCTGTGGTTGACTGGACTGCCTGATCCCTTTCCTTAGATGAATCAAAGGATGAATCAAAGGTTCTTTTTGCTCAATACCAAACTACTTATGAAGCAAATGAACACAAGTTTGCCAAGAAACTTCCTCCTCTGACCTGCAAGATGGTCAAACCTGAATCCATACCTGCTCTCTTCAAATATATGGAGTATGAAACTCAAGAAGAGTTTGTAAATCATGCCTCCTTGGCCTGTGCTATCAAAAACCAGAAAACTAAGATCAAGACCACATTGCTTCCTAGTTCAATCTATTGTGTTCAAAAAGGTATTTATCTCTGAAAGCTATCTGTAAAATCATACATGCCACTGAACTCATGATTGAAGCTAAAAAGCTTAAACCAAAGAAAAAACTTCCTGCTGAGTACCAAGAATTTGCTAAGGTTTTTGCTAAACCAAACATTGGTGAGCATCCTTCCTCTCATTCCTACAATCACAAGATCAACTTCAAGGACTCCTTTGTGCCTAAAATAGATAAACTTTACTCTTTGTACCCCAAAGAACATGAAGCAACTGAAATGTTCATTGAAGAAAATCTCCACTCTAGAAAGATCTATTCCTCTAACTCTTCTTAAGCCTCTCCTGTTACATCGATCCGACGTACAGAGCTTTAGACTCGTTGGGACGCGAAACATACCCGAAGAGGATAAGATACTTTGATGGGGAGGCACTCACGAAGAGGCGCAACGTCCCAGCAATAGATATCTTAGACTAGGCGAGGAGCAAAGACAAGGGACGGACAATAATCTGGACTGAGGCTTCAGACGATGAGGATAAACAGATAGGATTCAAGGAGAGAATACAGAAGATCAAAAATGGGTTTACATGGAGGTAAAGTACGTCCTTAAGTAGTGACGGCTACTGAAGGACGCGTCATCATCAAAAGAACTATAGAGAAGGTCATGGAATGTGATGAGTAAAAAGGATTACGATCCGGTACAACTAGAACCGGATTAGGAGAGGTTTGTCCGATGGCATCGTATCGTTATACATGACTTCGACCGGCAGGAGTAGAAGATAGGATTAGAATGGCCGAAGATATGAGATAGAAGGGTTGTTCGGACTAACGATAAGGAGGGCATAGACCCATTGTCCGGAGGTAAGTCCGAGTGGATAGATCATCTGTCGGAAGAAGCAAAGAAGGAAAAGACGAGGACAGAGGTAGAAAAGTGTAACATTACCCCCTTTGTACAATCGAGCCCCAGGCTTGATGAACGTTAGCTGCACTTCCAACGTCTCCTTCCAGAACTTGCACGGCAAATTAGGTGGAGCCACTCCCATAAATGTCTTCCGCTTGATCAGGGGTAAGGATTGTAAACGCACAGTCGTCTGCCACGTGCCCTCCTTGGTTACAAAGTCCACAGATACGACGGGGACAGGACCGATCCGAATGGCCCCAGTTGTGACGAAAGTCGCATTGGGTCCGCAAACAAGCGGATTGAGGATGACCGGGGGGCGGATTGGTGGCAATTGGGGCATATGTAAAGGGGGCAGTCTTCACGATAGTGACCGTGACTATGACAACGAAAGCATTCTGTGAGCACGGAGGCAGGACGACGGCGTAAGACCGGGGGTAGGAGCTGAGTGGGTGATGAAAGAATGTGGCCTGTTCCGGTGGGGATGCGAAACGTCCGGACTAGTTCAATATTGGCTTCAATCTGTTCCGGTCCAGGTTCTACGGCTATGGTTGAGTCGGATTGTCCAGACTCAGAATGTCCGGACTCAGATTCCAGTGGTGGAGACGACAGCCGAGAGGCAAGAGTAGGGGGAAGGATTGGGAGTGGGTCCGGAGATGAAGCATGTGGTAGTTCAGAATGGGAGAGATATTCATCACGATCTTCCCTAGTCATGGTGAAGTAGATTTGATGGAAGGTTGGATATATAAGACCGGGAGAGATTCGCTCAACATATGTGTGGAACCCATGGTGGTGCAAGATGAATAAGATCCGGTTGGGAATAGACGAAAGGAGGGTGCACATAGGAATACTGAACTCTGGGGGTAGATCGCTAGGGGCAGCTTGGAAATGGTATGATTGGACTCTAGTAATGTTATGAAAAAGAAGAACAAGTTCTTGAGATACGATGTCCATCTCATAGGGCGGTACATTTTCGACGGCGCGTAGCAGCACCAGATTGGTGAGAATGGCGGCGTAGAGCGTGGTAACGGTGGACAAGGGTAATAAAGCGGGTTGCACAGAGCGCGAGCGCAAGGGCGAGGTGGTCGGCGACAAAGACTGTGACAACAAAGCAATGGAGGAGGACAAGAAGGACATGCTGACCAAAGAAGTAGAGGTATTGGTTCATAAAAGGGGGGGTACTTCACGTAGAGACTCCACATCCCTTTTTATAAACCGTTTGCCTCCTTGTACTCTTTGAGAATGGTCCGAGCGTGTTTAAGATTAGGCTCCGGTTCCCATGTGTCTTTGGATGATGGGTACCCCTTCCATGTGGTTAGGTACTGCTGACGTGCTGCGGAACCTTGATGTGCTCGGATGTGATCAACTTCATACTCCTCTTCTGATCCGACGAGGTCAGGTGGGGGTCGGTGGAAATTGGGACCATGTGCTTCAGTCTCTTTGTACGATGATAAGAGGGTGGCGTGGAAGACATCATGGATGCACCATGTGGATGGTAGCTTAAGACGATATGATAAGGGCGATAGTACCTGGGTGATTTCAAAAGGTCCGTATCGTTTGGGAGCGAGTTTCCTGGAGGGGAGATTGAGGCGGAGATTGGTGGCTTCGAGCCAAACCTTGTCTCTCACTTTCCAAGGGATGAATCTATGTGTGGAATGTTTGACCATGGCAAGGCGAGCAGAGTCATGGGCTGCCTGGGCTTCTTTTCGAATATGGTCTAAGGATGTGAGTCGATTTTCTAGGGCAGGAAGAAAAGTCTTTCCAAGTGAAGGGAATGATCGTGGTTCATAGCCATAGATCAAACTGAAAGGTGATTGATGGGTGGAGCTATGGATCGCCGAGTTGTGGTGAAATTCGGCCAAAGTGATAAAGTCCGACCATTTTCGAGGATTATTGCCGCAGAAGATCCAAAGATATGTTTCAATCTCTTGATTGGCTCGTTCAGTTTGTCCGTCAGTCTGTGGATGATAGGCGGTGGATAATCGGACATCGTACTTGAGCAACCTAGCTAGCTCTCTAGCGAATGCAGAAGTGAACTGAGGACCTCTATCCGAGATGACTGTTTCATGCAGTCCAAAGCGTTTGAAAATGAAATCATGGAAGAGTTGAGCTATTCCGGCTGCATCTATGGTTTTCGAGCATGGAGCGAGAATTACCCCCTTTGTAAGCCCATGGTCGACCACGACCATGAGGGAGTCATGTCCATTGGAGGATGGAAGATCAGTGACAAGATTGACGGAGATTTGTTTGAACGGAAGGGTGTGTCCAGATGGAATAGGATTAAGTGCCGGGATGGTTGGATGAGTATTTACTTTGTTCTGCTGATATATCGCACAACCAGAGACAAAGTTTTTAACAAACGTGGTCAATCCGGGCCACCAATAATCTTTAGCGATGGCTACTTTAGTTCGAAACTGACCATCATGTCCGGTTAATGGATGGTTGTGGATGGATTGTACAAGGGAATGCCGGACTGATGGCGGAACATAGAGATGTCCTTTGAAGTATAACTGGCCATCAGTCGTAGTCCAATCATTGAGAGTAGAGCGGGGAAATAGAGGTGAACCCTCTGTTAAACTTTGCAGGGCACGGAGTACGAATGGGTCGGATTGAGAAGATGTCTGAAGATGGCGCTGAAGAGTAAGGTCCAGGGCGTTAATAACTACCGGTTCAGGGCAGATAGAGGCATCAAGATTATCATCAGCGGTGTCGACATGATCCTTGCGGGATAATGCATCTGCTGGACCCATTTTCGTGCCTGGGGTGACCTTCCAGGCAATGTCGTAATCTTGAAGAAACAGAGCCCAACGAGCTTGACGATGAGAGAGTTTCCTGGGATCTTTGATGTATGACAAGTTCTTATGGTCCGTCATGATGGTGACGGGATGGTTGGTACCTAGTAGGTAATGTCGCCACTCGTCCAGAGCAAGGATGACAGCGAGGAGTTCACGGTCATAGATATCATAGTTCCGCTGGGCTAAGGTGAAGGTCCGGGAGAAATATGCGCAAGGATGAAGATCTCCATTGACATCAGTTTGCATGAGTACCACTCCTGCCGCCAGGAGAGAAGCGTTGGTCATAAGGGTGAATGGTTTAGTGGTGTCCGGTATTTGAAGGACTGGGGCGGAAGCAAAAATATGTCGGAGTTTATCAAAAGCTGTCTGCTGAAGAGAGGTCCAAGCCCAAGGTTGTTCCTTCCGAGTGAGGAGGTTGAGCGGGGCAACAGTATTAGCGAAGTCGGGAATGAATTTTCGGTAGAAGTTGGCAAACCCCATGAAGGAGCAGACTCCCTTCACTGAAGTGGGTGGTTTCCAAGAACGGATGGTGGAGAGTTTGACCGGGTCCATCTGAGCTTTACCCTGTCCGATAATGATACCGAGGAAATTCATGGTGAGCATGTCGAAGGTACATTTGGAAGGTTTTAAAGAAAGCCCATGTTCGCGAAGACGTTGAAGAACTCGAAGGGTACGTTCATGATGCAGGACTATGTCGTCGCATGTATGTAGACCAAGATCGTCCATGTAGATCTTCAACCATCGTTCTGATATTATATCAGTGAAGATATGATTCATAAAAGCCTGGAATGTGGGTGGAGCGTTGTTGTGACCGAAGAATAAGACCGTGGGTTCAAACAGGCCGAAGGGAGTGACGAAAGCCATTTTCCATTGATCGGATTCCTTGATCTGGATGTTGTTATACCCCCATCGGATGTCAAACTTAGTAAAAATTGTCGACTCCTTCATATCATCGATGAGGTCGGAGACAAGGGGTAATGGATAAGCGTTCCGGATAGTGTGAGAGTTGAGATACCGATAGTCCTGACAGGGTTGAAGAGACCCATCCTTCTTTTGAACGAAGAAGAATGGAGTGGCTTGGGGAGATTTAGATGGAACAATTCGGCCAGTCTTGAGATGTTCTTCGATGAATGCTTTGCAGGCGTCTCATTCTGCAGGGTTGAGAGAATAGACCTTGGCAATTTTGGGGACAAACGATGGTTTAAGCTCGACGGTGTGATCATACGGACGGTGGGGAGGTAAAATGTTGAACGTCTTTTCTTCAAAGACATCCGTATAGTTCTTGCACCAGTCCGGAATAGCTATGTCTTTATGTTCCTGTTTCTGCTCGAGTTCCGTAGAGATCGTGACTTTCACAATCTCTTCATCGGGGAGGCACTCACGAAGAGGCACAACATCCCGACTCCGAGATTCGAAGGTCAGTGCTTGAATTAGTCCGGTTGGTTTGCTAGTGAGTCCGAGGGGTCGTCGTCGGCTAATAGTGATCGTCTTGTTAATCCAGTTGATCCGCGGATTCCATTTCTGAAGCCAAGGCATCCCTAGGATAACTTGTGGCTTTTTAAGTCCAGTGATCATAAGCCCGAGTCGTTCCTTATGATGTCCAATAGTCAAGTCCGTATGAGCCCTATGTTTAATAGTTCCAGCCATGTTTTCTGATCCGTCTACATTCCTAGCTTTGATGGGTTGTGAAAGATGAGTGCGAGGAAACCAATGCTGGTCTACAAGTCGTTGGTCAATGAAGTTTCCGGTGGCTCCAGAATCAATAAAGGTGGTGGTTTCGATGATTTTTTTGCCGTTACTGAGCGTGATGGGGATTCGCAAGACCCGTTCATTGTTAATAGCTACAAGTACATCAGCAAGGGATTGAGAAGAGGACATCAGGCGCTCTTCTCGCTTTAAAAATCCTCATCTTCTTTAGTGACAGTGGCAACGACTTCTTCAGCTGGTTCTTCATAACACAGTTGGAGGTTCTGGAGTATTTCGTCATCAGTCCGACCTCTTCCTTTCAAGGTTCGGACATATTCAGCGATGGGAGATGATTTCTTAGGAATGGATGAAGTTGAAGTAGGTGGAGTGAGGGTAGTGTCCGTGGCTTGTATCTCGGCAGGTTTCTTTGGTAATCCGGACCTATTAAAAGCTCGACATTGGAGGGCATTGTGTCCGATCTTACAGCATCTAAAGCATCGGTTCTCTCGAATGCATTTAGCGCGTTCAATGGGAGTGAGCTTCGGGGGAAGAGTGACGGCATCGACGTCCATGGCATTTGGATCTTTTCGGGTAGGTTGATAATGATATCTGGACCCGTAACTTCGTCCTTGTCTGGTAAGAGCCTTGGCTTTGTCGGCCTGAGCTTGGAATTTTGGTACATTGATGTACCAATCTGCGATGGTGGTGGGTGGAGTAGTCATGTCCATGACCCGAGTGGTGAGGCATGGAGGTATTCCTCGAGCGAAGAGTTTGATCAGGACAGAATCGTCC
>JBBPTP010000982.1:0-11500 GCA_038094195.1 Pulveroboletus aff. carminiporus | reverse complement strand
AAAGTATTGACAGGTGAGATAGAAATGATAGAAATAAGTGTTGCGACGCCAGGACACAAGAAAACATATGGTAAGGTACTAACCATCTCAGTTGCTAGTCCTGAGATAAGTCGGATACTAGATATGGTGGATAGTGTAACCAGATAGTTAGTCCGGATACGGATAGAACTGGATACACACGAATGGAGGGTGGATCAGCCTTCGATGAACACAGGACAGGATGGGACGCTTGCACGATGGATGCTAGAGGACGCAGAGTGACCTGAAAGTGGGGAAAACTGAGTCTACAAACATAGGGAGCTTCGAGCTCCTACATCTGCGGAGGACTTAGATACTGACTGTCCCCAGTCAGTCACGTGACTCGGCAGAGAATGGACTTTGAAATGTGCATCGTCGGATAAGTCCCATCGACACGTCGCACGACTTCTTTGTCATCCTTCTTCATCATCTACTTCCACCATGTCCACCTTCGCCGATATTCTTTCATTCTCTCGTACTGCCATCGACGACAGTCCTAAGGCCCAAGCGGCGAAGGTGCTCAAATCCGCCAATGATTGCATCTATGCCGTTGGTGAAACGATACCGGACGACAAGGAGACGCTGCAGGAGGAGCAGGAAATGTGGGTGAAGGAGTGGGATACAGTCCTGGTGCGTAATACCCATATCGTGAGTAATCCGACATGCTAACCCCTTTTGTAGGACGACTTGCACACTTGCCTGAAGAAGGCCAAGGAGCACGGTGCAGAGATGCTGGTGGAAAACCATGTCATTCTGAAGATGCAAGAGGTCGGTGACACAGCGAATAGATGGAAGACCAAAGCGGTGGATCAAAGGCGTCAGGCAGCGGAACGCGAGGAGCACGAGCGAGCAGCACAAGCGGATGAAGTGCACCCAACCCCATCTGGGACAAATGCGGATTCTCGAGGCGGTACATCAGCGGATGTGAGTAGTGTGAAGGTGGTACCTTCGGGTCCACCTGTTGCTTCTTCAGGGTGAAGAGCGGGCTTGCAGACTATGCAGGCATCGAATCGCAGCAAAGTAAGTCTTCCACATGGTTCGTAACGAATTCGCGCTCATGAGTCGATAGCATGCCAGGCCTATCGTCAAGGACGATGAAGACAAAGATGAGGGTGAACTGTCAAAGAAGACCATGGTTCAGTCCGCCGATATCCACCGAGTCCCTTGTGGACTATGCGCCAGGGCGAAAGAGCCTTGTGTTGGACAGGCTAACCGCATCTGCCAGCGGTGCACGAAGCTCAAGGCGCGGTGCGAGAAATCGCTAGGGCATGGCAAGGCATTGAAGAAAGCGGAGGGGCCTTCAGCGAGCAAAGCGGCAGACAAAGGGAAGGGGAAGATGGTAGCTGTTGGTAAGTGGTCACCATGTGCAGTCAATAGTTTGGACTGATAACTCTGTAGTCCAAATCCCACCGCTGCATCGTCAGCCATCTCCCAAACACCAACTGGACGACACCATCGTTGTCGATGATTCCGAATCCAATGACAACGAGGAAGAAGGCAGGACCACAAAGAAAAAGGCAGCCATCACTCGCGGCATGCAATCGTCACCTCAAGATTTCGCACTTCGCCTCGTCACTCAACTCGAGGTGAAGATAATGGAGTCACAGGCAAAAATCAAGAAGGCGGAGTCTGTCATGGCAGACCTGGTGGCTGAGGTGGGCACACAGCTGTGTGAAATCGACGAGTTAAAGAGGCAACTGAAGGAATGGAGGGCATGAGGACTCGTCGATAGGTAGTGCAGTGTAGCATAGATATCAATTCCTTCACAATCCAATCGATTGTCCATGTCCATGTCCATGTCCAGCATGATCCCTAAGTATGAAATGAAAATGAATCAGAGACTGAAATAACATAAAAATGAAATGGTATATTGGCAACACTGTAATGCGAGATACCGCTCGACTTGTCTTCATCCATCTCCTTTCTGTGTCTTTATCTGCGCAGATACCCAATAGTCTGTACTGGATAAAACCGGATAAGAATAAAACCAAACACCAAAGTGCATGCTGCCTCTATGCGTGTTCAAATACAAATGTCTAAATAGTGAGTTCGTCAAGACAGCGTAGAGGAGAAAGGACTAAGACTTCGTTCATATCTTTATTTTTGATTTTTTTGTTCTGTTGTGTGTGAGAGAGAATGAGAGAGAGAGAGATAATGATGATCTATCATATGAATGTCTGATATTTTTCTTTTCTTTTCAGCAGTTGTTTTTCGAGAGACCGAGACACCAGATGAACACTGGGATGAAACTAAGAGCACCAGACTAAACCCGGGATGAAACGGATATGTAGTGGGTATATGGTTGTGTTTTTGTATTGGAGGTGAGCTAGTCGTCGAAGACCGCTGCCTCATCTTCCTCATCATAACTCTCTATATCTTCCTTAGCTTCGAACTCATCTAGCTCATGATCAGCCAATCCAGTCAGGTCAGTAACTGGAATGGTAATCCGCGTCCTCGAGAAGTATGGCAGCAAGCGAAATGCTGCATAACATAACTTGGAGATGGCGCCGTCCAACTCTGCCAACAAGTAGGAACCTCCAGTAGTCCTGTGAAGAACCACCATTGGACCAAGGTATCGTGGCTTCATCTTTCGGTTCAACTCTTTCTCAATCCGCGTATTATGGACTAAGACAAGATCGCCAGGATTGAACGATGTATCTCGAATTCAGTTCTTGAAATGTGCCTCGAATTGTTTGATGGACGCAAACCATGACAAGAGTACACGTTCGCGCATACCGTCTATATCTTCCTGACGCTTTTGGAGCTGTGAAGCTCGCCAAGCAATCAGGGTGGTTCTAGAAACTTGTTCAGTATCCAGTAAAGGCACGAGGAATGTAGCCTCTATGAGGTCAAAAGGAAATAGGGGCTCGACACCGTGTACCATGAAGTACGGCGAGAGTCCTGTTGACTTGAGGATAGTGACTCGCTCTGCCCAGAAAACCGAGTGAGCGGCCATAGGCCAGTGAATCTCCCCTCCCAGGGTACTTTTAATGATGACCTCCCAGACATTGTAGTGACGCCGTTCAACCATGCCATTCGCCTAAGAGTTATAGGGAGAAATCCGTATATGGTGAATACCATACTGGTTCGCTAGGATATCGAGTGCCTATACAAATGCAGATCCATTGTCAGTAACTAATTCAGATATGGCACCCCATCTACAGAGGATATCCTCGAAGATGAATGAGGCAATGGCAGATGCATTCTCAGATCTGAGCATCCACCATTCCAGATATGCTGTAAGAGCACACCAAGCCTGAATAATGAAACGGTAGCCACCAGAGCACGGCATTACCATAGTATCAATATGAAGTCTATGAAACAAACCGCCTACCACAGGAACAGTGGGCGGAATGTGTAGCTTCTGAGTTTGGCGGATTTGGCACTCATGACATGTCTTGATGTACCATTTGACGTCGTCTACCAACATGGGCCACCAAAAGTGCAGGAGCAATCACGTGCAGACAGTGAAGACACCCTTGTGCCCGAGGTCATCATGAGCCTCCTTAATAAGTCCATAGCGACGTTCGACTGGAACAACCAGCTGGTGACGACCATGCGGTTCGCGATGGTATAGAGAGCCATCGAGAAGAAAGAAATGAGTTGCAGAGTGGACAAATGAGGTATAGTCTGCATCTGACATATCAGTAGGGCGAATGTGAGAATCAAGGAAACTTCATATTCGCTCGATTCATGCCTCTTTAATAAGAGCTTTTGGAGATCGAGGGATAACCGGACTATCCTGCACTGGATTGGTGTTCAACAGGATAGTACAAGAGCGAGAGGAATGCGGATTGTTTGACAGATACCTAGAGGTGTGAGCACTAGTGGATAGTAGAGGGAAACGATTGTTCAACAGAGAAATAGAGAAGGAGTATGCTCTATCCAGCCAGTCCTCAAAATCGTCCTCTTCTGGAGGGTCATTCTCAGATGGCAGACGACGAGACAGTCCGTCTGCCCCCATATGTTGGGTGGCAGAGACATGAACGAGACGAAAATCGAATAGAAGGATACCAGCGATCCAACCGGTTTATGGTCGCGTTGGGTTGCAAGTCAGAGTTGTTGATCATACCCTTGACGTACTTGGTGTCCATTTCCACTGTAAGGTTAGCAACTCCAAAGATGAAAATGCGGACTGCTCGTAGGGAGCGAAACAATCCATAAAGCTCGAGCTTCACTTGAGAATAGCGACTCTCGACCTCATTGAGAGTAATGGAACTGAAACAATTTGGATAGCGTTTACCGTCATTCCCTTCCTGTGACAGGATGTATCCGACTGCGATCACAGATGTGTCGACAGCCAGGATCACCTCGTGACCGGATTCATAGTCCAATCGTCGAAGTGCAGGGGAATGACAGATCACGTCCTTTAGATGCTGCATAGCTAGTTTTTGAGGATCCCCCCATTCGAAGGGAACACCTTTCTGCATCAAATGGACCAACGGGCGGGCAATAGATGCGAAATCGTGGATAAAGATTCGAAGGACACCACACACACCTAAGAATCCGTGAACCTGCATAAGGTTCTGGCATTCTGGCCAATCATGGATTTTCTGCACTTTTTTCTCGTGAGGTACATGCCCTTCAGCCATGCACTTATGCCCAACTATAGTAGCATCTGGTGCTGCCAGCATGAACTTCTTAGCGGATATAGTCAAGCCAACATTCCACAAGCGTTGGATGAGGTGTGTGACGACTTGCAAATGCTTCCAAATGAAGCGACAGATTCCTGAGTTTTCTGGAATGGTTTCGTAGGTACCATCCGGTCTCTGGTAACGTGTAGTGACAGATTTGGTAGACGTATCATCGAGGAATGGACAGGTATAATGAGGGATTTCGTCCTGAAAGATGAAACACATGTCCCCTTGGTAGATAGGGACAGAATTGGAGTATCCCATGGGAACAGTGGTAAGACACTGAGGACCCATTGGAGAGTTGAAGGTAGTAAGGTCGTGTGAATCCGGATGAAGTGGATGTTGGTCATATCCAGCGAAGAGATCCATCATGCTGTATACTGCATATCCGGTGAAGGATTCAGTGAAGTGCTTGACAAAGGGAGGAGTAGAGGAGTCGCGGATAGTGACCGCATTGAGGGGTTGGAGATCATGGACAAGGTGGAGGGATTTGCCATCCTGCTTAACGACACAGAACCAGCGAGATCGGTAAGCAGTAGTAGATGGTTCGTAGACTCCAGATGCAATGTGGTCCTTGATGATCTGGATCGTCTCCTCCCACATGGCAGGGAGAATAGGAATATTATGCATAATCCAAGGCATATGGGGTATGGTAGGGATTTTGACAGGGGGAAAGTATCTTTCATCAAGACAGCCATGCTCAGAAGGTTCTCAAGTGAAAGCCATCTCGTGCTCGCGGACTATCCAGCGAACGAGTTTGAGTTCTTCTGGCCAAAGCCAGTTAGCAGGATCAAGATCTAGTTTGTCAGCGCACTCCTGGGTGAAGTGAACACCAGGAATGAAGTCAGGAGGATGAGTAGGTAAAGGCTTTAATCCAGCAAGCAGATTCTCAGGAAGAGTTCTGATGATACGATATTTCTCGTCCATTGGAGTGAGGATAGACTGCACCTTTTTTGCAACTGGCTTGTAGACTAGCGCATGCAATGTTTTGTCATAAGAATAAACAGAGGATAAAGTGGATAAAGTGTCCGGATTAAGAACAGATTGCATAGAAGATAAGAACTCATAATGCGGCGAAGGAGGAATAGGTCCAATGGAGAGAGGAGGAAGATGCATGTAAGAAGAAGGCATTATAAAAGAGGAATGGATAAATGATGAACGAGCGAAAGCAGATAAGATGGATTGTTCACCGGACTCTCCCCGGCTATGAAGTGGATCATCGATGTCTAAAAACCCATCTCTACAATGGATTGGTGGTTATTACACTGCTTCTTTTCACGGCAGCGAGGACACCCTTCAGACCACGGTTTCATGGGCAAGGTATACTGCTTCCCCATGTTAGGGTCGCGAAGAGTAATGGTCTGAGACCCATCTGGAAAATCTTCGGTGTTAGCACTCATAAGACAGTGAAATGGTTGACCCAGTAACAGGTCAAAGTTGGCATGACCCAGGACTTGAACCTGGACCATAATCTCACCTGCACCCACATCTAGAGCAAGGTTCTCGAGTACTCCTATGGTCCTGTCGACGCTGGTATTAGCAGATGACATGTTCATGACATGGTCAGAGCGGATTGGTAGTCCGAACTCCTCCCATATCCGCTTGAGCATCGCAATAATTTCCAAACCTGAATCCAGGACACCCATAAGAGCATGCCCTGAATTTCCCACCTTTACTTCGATTGCTCGAAGGGGCAGGTTATGATGAGCCACGATGAGCCCGTCGTCATTCCTGAGTATTCGGTCACCGAATTCTCGTGTGACAGCAGCAGGATCTCTGCCAGTGAGCTCGTTGACCTGGACAAGATGATTAGAAGGGTTAGTGACACGTTTTACAGTAGTTAGATCACGGAATTGCTTCCGAAAGTCAGGTGATATAGCAAATAAATCCTTTACAGGTACTGGGATGCTTGAGTCCAGCACCCGCTCTAGGACTTGCCTAGGTGCAGCCTTGTCCTCAAGAGGGAACGAATATTTGTACTGCGTCGTAGGGGCTAAAGGGGGGTTAGCTTGAAATGGATGAAAAAGAGGATTTCCTGCTGAACCGGATTGGCCAGCAGTAGGTCCTGAAGGACCAACAGTAGCAGGTTTCGAAGAGCTAGAGATACCGCCTGCAGGATTGCGAGGTATGGCTCAAGGGGTAGAATCCTTGTCAGTATTACGTGCAGAATGAGAAGAAGATGTTCCAGCAGTTTGCTGCAACTCTGGGAAAAGTATCTCCTCAGATACCGTCACTGCACAGTTATCTGGTCGCTTCCTATTAGGAACATGGACACCATCGAACTGCGGGTGTTTGCCCTTGTCCTTAGATGCCTTGTCTGCTTGGAAGGTCACCCAAGCCTGAGCTAGGTAGGGCTGAAATTCTGCATCAGCGACAATGGGTGGTGAATCACTTTCTGTCTCAGTTTCTGTTGCCATATAGGCTGAGAAATCAATTTCCAAGACCATAGGAACATCCGGATAGGCAGACGACAGCAGCGCTGTGGTAACAGTCGAAGCCTGTGTAGTCGTCGCAGCAAGCGTCTGGTCGATAGTATCTTTAAGACACCTTCCACCTGGTACATGCGGAATCTCTGAACCATCTGGCATATAGAGCCTCCCATCACTACCTCGGACTACCTTGCCCGAGTTGAGGTACTCCATACAGATAGTGCATGTATGTGTCCAGTGTCCAGCACCTATGCAGAATTTGCATAGAGGCACAGCACGTGTTGCGGCATTGACTTCCGCCTTCATAGGCACAGTAGGATTATATGAAGGAGCAGGAGCGGATGACGTAGGATGGAGAAACAATTGTTGGATACGAGGAACGATGTTCGAGGTGGATAGTGAGGCACGAAGAGCTGAGCCAGTCAAGAGGAACTTGGCAGCAGTGGATACGTTGTCGATAGGATAGGGGTCATCCGGATGTAAGTCCAGTTTGATGATAGCAAGTCGATAATGAATGTGCTCCTGGAGGAGAGCAGGAAAGCCAACCAGGAATAGCATATCCCGTTCCATCTCGGACAGCTTTCTGGTCACGATAAGGGTAGCGGAAATCTTGGTGAACTTCCTAGTATACTCGCCCAGATCGTCCTGATTTCACATCTGCTTCTTTTGGTAGTCCTCGACTAAATATTGTAGGTCAGCACAATAATAGCGATTACTCCCTTTGCAATCAGGATACAGCTTTTTGATTGCTACAATGAAGTCGTCCCAGTCCGCTGGAATAGTGGTGGACTCTGGGCAAGTTTCCCATACTTCTGCCTCTTCCAGGTCAGCATAGCAGATTGCTGCCTTGATTTTACCTGCATCATCGAGACCAGCTTGGTCGCCTAGTTGCTCGATGTCCTCTAAGTAGCAAGGAAGCTGCGACGGCGTCTTGCCATCGAATTTAGGCATGTTAGGTGTGCCTTGAAGGGGCATATGGAATACCGGATTCACCATTGGTGCAAGAGGATTCTGTGGGACGTTAGAAATAGGTAAAGCGGATAGAGAGGAGACGACAGAAGGAGGTAATGAAGTAAGCGGACTAGGAGCAGATACAAGCGGATGGATAGACATATCAAGGAGAAAAGAAAGGCCAAGTGACGAAGTATGGTCAGATGGCACTGGTGAAGGGTGACGAAAGGAAGAGGATGAGATAGGAGTTAGAGGTGAGGACGAAAATAGGTTAAGAGATTGAGGTTGTCCTAGGAAAGGAGTCCTTTGAGGAGTGGAACTCATAAAACCCCCAGGTACAAAAGGTGAGTCTGCAACAGGAGAAGTGGATAAGCTAGGACGAGTGTGGTGAGCTCTGTGCGGTGTAATCGAAATCAGAAGATCGGAATCTTTAGAAATATCAAGACAGCTGAGGTCAGTGGTAAGTTCTTCTAACTCTTGACGCTGAAGCCTGAGTCTGAGTGACCTCCTCAACAACCTGGGTGAACCCCTCACGGTGGGCTCCAGTTGTAAGAAAGATAAGTGGTGTGCTAGAGGAAGTCCCTAGAGGATCTACCACAGGCAAAGGGGTAAAGGAAGCAAGTTGTTCTCATCCCTAGAGGGGTCCAGCAAAGGTAGATAGGTGAGGAGGTGTAACCAGACGTAAGACCAGCACATGAAAGGTCAATCTGGTCAATTTCGGATTGAGAGCAAAGCAGATTAATGATACCAGTCTAGGATGCAGACTGGATTAAGATGAACGATGACGACAACGGTGATGACTGAGGATGAACGAACTGTGAACTGATGGGTGGATGAAAGATGCATTGCACAAAGTCAGGTACAAGATTTTATAGTCCAGGCATTTCCCAGGACTGTCAGAAAAAGGTGAAACATATGTATGTCAATGTCAAAGTATTGACAGGTGAGATAGAAATGATAGAAATAAGTGTTGCGACGCCAGAACACAAGAAAACATATGGTAAGGTACTAACCATCTCAGTTGCTAGTCCTGAGATAAGTCAGATACTAGATATGGCAGATAGTGTAACCGGATAGTTAGTCTGAGTACAGATAGAACTGGATACGCACGAATGGGGGGTGGATCAGCCTTCGATGAACATAGGACAGGATGGAACACTTGCACGATGGATGCTAGAGGATGCAGAGTGACCTGAAAGTGGGGAAAACCAAGTCTACAAACATAGAGAGCTTCAAGCTCCTACACCGCTGCCTCATCTTCCTCATTGTAACTCTCTATATCTTTCTCAGCTTCGAACTTGACTGACTCTCAACTATCCAATCTGGTCATGGCAATAGCCAGACTGGTAATCCATGCACTCGAGAGGTAAGGTAGCGAGCAAAGTGCTGCACACCATATCATTGAGGCAGAATAAATGTCTTTTTGATGCTTTTGGAGCTGTGAAGCTCACCAAGCAATCAGGAAAGTTCTAAAAATCTATTCAGCAAGTAACAAAGGGATGAGAAATATAGCCTCTGTAAGGCCAACATGGGATAGAGGCTTGATGCGATGTACTGTGAAGTACTGCGAGGGTTGAGTTAACTTCAGGATATCAACCGAGTGAGCTGCTGTAGGCCAGTGAGTCTCCCTCTCCAGGGTACTTTCAGTGATGGCCTCCTGGTCATCATGACGATGCCAATCAACCATGCCATTCACCTGAGCATTGTAGGAAGGTATCTGGATGTGACGAACACCATACCAGCTCGGTAGTATTTCAAATGCCTGTATAAATGCAGAAATGCTATAGGTCAGTAGCTCGAGTATACAGTCCTGTCGACTGCAACCAAATGGGTCGCAGTGATAGAAAGCATCATTGAAGGTAAAGAAATGGATTGTAGAGCAGATACTCGAAGTATGATCTGCATCTGACATGTCAGCTGAGCAAATACGAGTAGGGAAAGAACTTCGTATCCGGCTGATCTGTGCCTCTTGAATGAGGTAGTATGCAGATTATGAAGTAACCAGATTATCCTGCACCAGATTGGTGTTTGACAGGATAGTGAAAAGAAAAGAGTGAGATAAATGTGAAATGATAGATGGATAGTTTAAGCTGTGAGTATAACCAGACAGTAAAGGAAAACGGTTATTTGAAAGGGACATAGAAGTGGAATACATATCATTCAACCCTCTAGGAGGATCATCTGTAGATGATGGACAATGAGACAATCTGCCTGCACCTGAATGTTGGATAGCAGCAGTATGAACAAGATTAAAATTGAATAAAGGACAACCTGCGAACCCTCGTTTGAAGGCCATGTTAGGCTGCAAGACAGGATTAAGTCCAATAGCAAAAGGTGGAAGATGCTGATATACAGAAGGAAATATAGAAGATGAATGGACAAACTGAAACAACCCTAATTGCTACTAGAGCTTTCAGATTACCACTAGGAGGCTTAGACTTAGAGGATGAGCAGATGAGGGGAATACTCAAGAGGATCTGACTGAGGATCCTTTGGGCATCGATTCGGGTCCTTATATACTATAATACATACTTGTACCTATTTGGTCCATTATCCAAATAAAGGGGTGGACAGCCATAAGGCTGTAAAGCAGTAATTAAAACAAGGAGGTAGGCATGACTCGGGTGGCATATCAAATGGAAGAGAAGCATGAGACATAGCCATAGGGTAAAGGGGTAGCGGTAATGAAATGCATGAGGCATAGAATGGAAGCGTACGAATAAGATTAAGTTCAGTCTATTAAAGTTTTAATAAGTTCAGAAGCGTAAAGTCGTAAGTCGCACGATGTCAAGCATCGTGCTGTCGTGAAGTCGTGAAAGTGTTAGCGGTGTTTAGGGCAGGGTTTGTTCATACTTAGCAGATATAAGGTATGAGGGAGTTGTGACGTTGTGTCCTTGGGGTAATTAATTTGAACTGCAAGCCTAACGACAAGCATTAGACTTGAGTGGCTAGTTTAACCTCATTACGGAGGAGCTTTAATCAGGGTTTGAATAAGTTATGACATTGTAAAAAGAGCATTTGTAATACAAACGAAGGTGAAGATAAATTGAAAATGAATAAAGTGAATTGTTTACCAGACTCTCTCTGATCCTGAGATGAATCATTGATGTCCAAGAAGTCCATCTCCAAGATGGACTGATGGTTATTGCATGGTTTACCATTGCGACAGTGAGAACACCCTTCTGACCATGGTTTAGTGGGTAGGGCATACTGCTTCCCTGAATTAGGGTCATGTAGAGTAATGGTTTGCTTTCCATCTGGAAAGTCTTCGGTGTTAGCACTCATAAGACAATGGAATGGTCAACCCAGTAACAGGTCAAAGTTGGCATGAGCCAGAATCTGAACCTGTACCATGATCTCGCCTGCACCTAAGTCTATGGCGAGGTTCTCGAGTACCCCTATAGTAGAGTCAACACTGGTATTCACAGATGACATCTTCATGACATGGTCAGAATGGATTGGTAGTCC
>JBBPTP010000977.1:0-11514 GCA_038094195.1 Pulveroboletus aff. carminiporus | reverse complement strand
AAGGTGAGGGCGATTGGAAAGTATCAAGAGTAGGTGTTGGTAGGAAACGCGAGTAACACCTAAAAGGACGGTAGGTTGTGCGAAGGAAAGAAGGAGTATAGACGAAGAGAGAAAGAAGATTGTTACAGCGTGAGCCAGAATCTGAATCTGTACCATGATCTCGCCTGCACCTAAGTCTATGGTGAGGTTCTCGAGTACCCCTATAGTAGAGTCAACGCTGGTATTAGCAGACGACATCTTCATGACATGGTCAGAATGGATTGGTAGTCCAAACTCTTGCCATATCCACCTGGGCATAACAATGATCTCTGAACCTGAATCCAGAACACCAAGCAGAATGCGTCCTGAATTCACCACCTTGACTTTGATTGCTTGAAGGGGTAGATTATAGTGAGCAACGATGCGTCCGTTTTCATTCCTGAGTATCCGGTCACTGAATGCCCACATGACAGCAGCAGGATCTCTGCCAGTGAGCTCGTTAACCTGTGCAAGGTGGGTAGAAGGATTAGCAACTTGTTTCACAGTAGTAAGGTCATGGAATTGTTTTCGAAACTCTGGCGATACAGTGAATAAATCCTTTGCCAGTACTGGGACACTTGAGTCCAGCACCTGCTCTAGGACTCACCTAGATGCAGCCTCATCCTTGAGAGGGAATGAATATTTGTACTGCATCATAGGGGCTAAAGGAGGGTTAGCTTGAAATGGACAAAAAGAAGGATTTTCTGCTGAATCAGATTGAACAGCAGTGGGTCCTGAAGGACTGGCAATAGCAGATTTTGAAGAGCTAGAGATACCGCCTACAGAATTGCGAAGTATGGTTCAAGAGGAAGAATCTTTGTCAGTATTATGAGTAGGAAGAGAAGAAGAGGTTTCAGCAGTTTGCCACAACTCTGGAGATAGGATCTCCTCAGATACTGTCACTGCACAACTATCCGGTTGCTTCCTCTTAGGAACATGGACACCATTGAACTTAGAGTGTTTACCCTTGTCCTTAGATGTCTTGTCTGCTTGGAAGGTCGCCCAAGCCTGAGCTATATAGGGTTGAAATTCTGCATTAGCAACAATGGGTGGAGAAATACTATCCATATTGGATTGAGTTGCCAAGTAGGCTGATGAGTTGGCTGCCATAGCCAAAGGGACATCCGGATAGACAACGGATAGGAGGGCTATAGTAACCGCCAAAGCCTGAGTTGACTTCGCAGTAAAGGTCTGGTCGATGGCATCCTTAAGACACCTTCCACCAGGTATGCACAGAATCTCTGATCCATCCAGCATATAGAGTCTCCCATCGCCACCATAGACTACTTTTCCCGAGTTGAGATATTCCATACAGACCTCACAATTCCTGGTAAAGTGTTCTGCCCCAGCGCAGAACCTGCAAAGGGGTGCAGTACGCATGGCCATATTCATTTCAGCCTTCATAGATGGGATAGGATTATATAAAGGAGTAGGAGCAGATGACGTAGGACAAGGAAGCGATTGTTGAGAATGAGGAATGATATCAGAGGTGGATAGTGATGAGTGAAGAGCTGAACCAGTCAAGAGGAACTTGGCAGCAGTGGATACATCATTGATAGGATAGAGGTCATCTGGATGTAAGTCTGGTTTGATGATAGCGAGTCAATAACAAATGTGCTCTTGAAGGAGAGCAGGAAATCCAACCAGGAAGAGCATGTCCCTTTCCATGTCAGACAGCTTTCTGATCGCAATAAGGGTAGCGGAAATCTTGGTGAATTTCCTGGTATATTTGCACAGGTCATCCTGATTTCACATCTACTTCTTTTGGTAGTCCTCGACTAAATATTGTAGGTCAGTGCAATAATAGCAGTTACTCCCTTTGCAGCCAGGATATAACTTTTTGACTGCCACAACGAAGTCGTCCCAGTCTGCTGAAATAGCGGTGAACTCTAGGCAAGTTTCCCATACTTCTACCTCTTCTAGGTCAGCATAGCAGATTGCTGCCTTAGTTTTACCTGCATCATTGAGACCAGCTTGGTCACCTAGTTGCTCAATGTCCTCTAGGTAGCGAGGAAGCTGCAACGGCATCTTGCCATCGAATTTAGGTGTGTTTGGTGTGCCTCAAAGGGGCATATGGAATATTGGATTAGCCATTGGTAGAATAAGATTCTGTGGGACGTTAGGGATAGGTGAAGCAGATAGAGAGGAGACAACAGAAGTAGGTGACGAAGTAAGCAGACTAGGAGCAGATACAAGCAGATGGATAGACATATCAAGGAGAAAAGAAAGGCCAGGTGATGAAGTATGATCAGATGGCACTGGTGAAGGGGGACGAAAAGAAGAGGATGAGATAGGAGTTAGAGGAGAGGACGAAAATAGATTAAGAGATTGATGTTGCCCTGGGGAAGGAGTCCTTCGAGGAGTGGAACTCGTGAAACCCCCAGACATAAAAGGTGAATCCACAACAGGAGAAGCGGATAAGTTAGGATGATTGTGGAACTCTCTGTCCAGCATAACTGGGATCAGAAGGTCAGAATCTTTCAAGATATCTAGACAACTAAGGTCAGTGGTAAGTTCTTCTAATTCTTGACGCTGAAGCCTGAGTCTGAGTGACCTCCTCAACAAACTGGGTGAACCTCTCATGGTGGGCTCTAGTTGTAAGAAAGATATGTGGTGTGCTAGAGGAAGTCCCCAGAGGGTCTACCACAGACAAAGAGGTGAAGGGAGTGAGTTGTGCTCATCCCTAGAGAGATCCAGCAAAGGTGGATAGGTGAGGAGGTGTAACCAGATGTAAGACCAGTGCATGAAAGGTCAATCCGGTCAATTCCAGATTGAGAGCGAAGTAGATTAATGATACCAGTCTAGGATGTAGACCGGATTAAGAGGAACGATGATGACGATAGCGATGACTGAGGATGAATGATGACGATGGCGATGACTGAGGATGAATGATGACGATGGCGATGACTGAGGATGAATGATGACGATGGCGATGACTGAGGATGAATGAACTGTGTACTGATGGGTGGACCAAAGATGCATTGCGCAAAGTCAGGTACAAGATTTTATAGTCCAGGCATTTTCCAGGACTGTCAGAAAGAAAAACATGAAACAAAAACAGACAGCTGTCTAAAAAGTGACAGACATGACAGGACTAGAAATAAGTATGGTGAGGCAATGAAACAAAAGCATATGATAGAGTACTGACCACCTCAGTTGCTAACCCTGAGATAACTCGGATACTAAATAGACCAGATAGTCAGTCCAAGTATGAATGAGACCGGATATATATGAATATGAGTGGATCAGCCTTCAATGAACATGGGACATGATGGGACGTTTGCATGAAGGATACTAGAGGACGCAGAGTGACCTGAAAGTGGAGAAAACTGAGTCTACAAATGTAGGGAGCTTCATGCTCCTACACTGAGCATAAGGTAAAATGGGGATTTGGAGGTGATGGAATGGATGTGGTGATTATGTGCAAATTTGGCATGGGAAATAGAATCAGATCATGAGGTGAGGTTATTACCACAATAGATTTGAAGGTACATTTCAATTTCTTGATTGACATGTTCAGTCTCACCATCAGTTTGGAGATGATATACAGTTGATAGAGTGAGATCATAATCAAGGAGATGTCTGAGTTCAAGAGTGAATTTTGATGTGAATTGTGGGCCTCTATCACTGATGATTTTCTCATAAAGTCCAAATCGGAGGTAAACTTTGTGAAAGAAGAGATCAGCTATCCCTTCGGCAGAGATTGATTTCTTGGTGGGGCATAGAATTACCCCCTTAGTAAGCCCATGGTCTACTATGACCAGGAGCATATTGAAATTATTGGATGATGGAAGATCAGTGATTAAATCACACAATATTTGTTGAAAGGGGTGAGTAGCATGAAATTTAATCGGAGTGAGTGGTGATATAGTAGGATGTGTGTTGACCTTATTTTGCTGGCAAATTGCACAGCCCTTGACATACTTTCAAACATGGTGGGCTAGACCTGACCACCAATATTCTCAGGAAATGAGTTGGCAGGTTTTCAAAATGCCTGGATGTCCGGCTGCAGGGTTGCCATGGCATGATGATATAATTTTGCAATGGAGATTGTCTTCAGGGGGAACATATACATGATCTTTGTAAGTGATAACTCCATTATGATTTTGCCAGTCAGAGAGGCGAGAATGGAATGGGGGGGGAATTTTATTGTCCAAAGCTTGGAGAGCAGTGAAGACAAGGGAGTCATTGCCTGAACATTCTACAATGATAGAGTAAAGTGTAGTGCTGGCTGTCCAAACAAACATAGAGGGGGGTAGAAGAGTAGTTTCCTCATTGTCTGATGCATCTTTCAGAAGGTGATCAATGCATTTGAAGAGGGCATCAGGACCAGATAGAGCCATTTCTGGAACATGAATGAGTTTCAGATCATAGTCTGAAATATCGAGCAGCCATCGAGCTTGGCAGTGATTGAGGGTCTGAGGTTGATGGAAGTAGGTGAGATTTTTGTGGTCCATGAAGACTTGGATTGGGTCAACAGAGCCAATGAGATAATGTCACCATGCTTTGAGAGCATGGAGAATGGTGAGGAGTTCTCAGTTGTAGATATCATAGTTTCATTCTGTAGGAGAGAACAATTGTGAGAGATAGGAGCATGAGTGCCATTCACCATTGGAGTCAGTTTGGAGTAGAATGCTGCCTGAGGTGAACTTGGAGGCATCTGTGGCAATGGCGAATAGTTTGGTGAGGTTGGGAAAACGAAGGACAGATTTTGAAAGGAATATAGTTTTAAGTGTTTCAAACGCTTGTTGGCATTTACCTGACCAATTCCAAGATTGGGATTTCTTGGTTAAGTTGATCAGTGGGCAAGTGACCTTGGAATAGTTCTGAATGAATTGCCTATAGAAATTGGCGAAGCCTAGAAATGAATGGACTTATTTGACTGAAGAAGATGTTGGCCATTTAGCGATACCTTCTAGTTTGACCAGATCCATTTCAAGTCCTTGTTGATTGACTATCATACCAAGGTAATTGACTTCCTTGGTAGTGAAGTTATATTTCTCGAGGTGGAGGTGGAGATTAAGTTCTTGCATTCTTTGCAAGACATGGTGGGTACGTTCTATATGGATTTCTTTATTGTCTGAGAAGATAAGGAGGTCATCCATGTAGATGATAAGCCATTCTTCTGCAATCATGTCTCAAAAAGAATCATTCATGAAACGTTGGAAAGTGGTGGAGGAATTTGTCATGCTAAAGAACATGACCATAGGTTCAAAGAGACCTTTGTGAGTGAGGAAAGCACCTTTCCACTGGTGTCCATCTTTAATGCAGACATTGTTGTAGCACCATTATATGTTGAACTTAGTGAAGACATTGGCACCTTTGAATTTATTGAGGAGGTCACCAATGAGGGGAAGGAGGTAGGCATCATGTATCATGTGTTTATTGACGTAGCGATAATCCTGACAGAGATGGAGCTTGCCATCTTTTTTCTTGACAAAGAAGAAAGGAGATGCTTGAGGAGAATTAGATGGGTGAATCTTGCCCACTTTGAGGTTTTCATCGATGAATGTTTCTGTTACTTCACATTCTTTGGGAGATAGAGGGTACAGTTTGCCTATTTTAGGCACAAAAGAATCCTTGAAATTTATTTCATGGACATACAGTCAGGATGGAGGGAGTTCGCCAGTTTCTGATTCAGTGAATACTTTGGCAAATTCAATATATTCAGAGGAAAGAGTTTTCTTCAGTTTCAATTTCTCAGCTTCCACTGCAAGTTCAGTGGCATGAATAATTTTACAAATAGCTTTTGGGAATAAATAGCATGTACCAAAGCAGGTTGTGCAGCAAATGGAATCTGAAAGGAGTTTTCATCAGATCTTGGTTTTTTGATATCAGATTTTTCAATTCAGAAGGGCATGTTTTACAAAAGCTTCTTGTGTTTCATAGTCCATGTATTCAAAAAGAGCTGGGGTGAATTCAGGTTTGACCATTTTGCAGGTCAGAGGAGGGAGTTTCTTTGCAAACTTATGTTCATTTGCTTCATATGCAGACTGATATTGAGTGAATATGTTAAGCTTGGCCCGGGTAGAGACAAACAAAGCCCTTCAAAGGTTTCGGGGATGACGATGAACAAGGAGTCGTGCAGCTAAGGCAACGATGATGATAGTACAAGGAAGTCATGCAATGAGCAACGACTTAGTGACGAGGAAAGATACTACTGTGAAGGTAGTCCAGGAATTCAGGGAGCATCCAATCAATGTGGAGGACGAAGACACACTGGAGACAAAACAAGGGAGCTAGATTGGAGACAGACTACCAGAGGATATAAGGGATGATATCCAAGGGAGCTCTAGCTTAGGAAAACAAGGTAAAGGGAGGCGAGACTATATAGTGTTCAGTGATTCGCTGAGTAAGTAAATCATGTGACCAAATGGAATATGAAAGAAAGTCATGGAACAGAGAAGAAGAATATCCATGACTGTGAAGGTACTCACATGACT
Source organism: Pulveroboletus aff. carminiporus (assembly GCA_038094195.1). Taxonomy (NCBI): domain Eukaryota; kingdom Fungi; phylum Basidiomycota; class Agaricomycetes; order Boletales; family Boletaceae; genus Pulveroboletus; species Pulveroboletus aff. carminiporus. Next base: position 5,053 of record JBBPTP010000977.1, on the reverse strand, counting down.
GTAAGGGTACTCATGTGATTAGTAAGCGAAAGAGAAAAGGAAAAGAGTACACACAACTAAGAAGTCTGGGATAAGTTGTAACAGAATAGGACTTTTGATTCATCCTTAGATTTGTCGAGGGATAGTGACTGGGCTGACCAGTCGACAGAGGGATTTGCTTGTTTGAGCCAGGGAAGTCTGAGGAGGATGTTGTCATCACCACAGTCCATGACATAAAAGAGCATCTCTTGGATGATGCCTTGAATGTTGATGAAGAGTGTGGTGGTAAATTTGATCAGACCTTTTGAGTTGTCCAAGTTGTCCGCATTGTGAACATAGATCTAATGCTTGAGATGGGAAGTAGGGAACTGGTGTTTATGAACAAAGCCCCAGTCGATGCAGTTCATTTGTGCACCACTGTCAATTAGTGCATGAGTTTCAACATCTTTTAGTGTGTGTGAGGGGATGATGAGTTGAATAGAAATCATCATGTTTTGGATAGATACTCATATAGCAGCTACTTTACATGGTAAGGAAGGTACTGGCATTGAAGCAGTCCTTCTGTTTAAAAATCTGATTTCTTGAAAGATACTCTTTGGACATTTTTGACATCTTCTGAGTCAGAGTCATCTTCGATTTCCTCCAGTTTTGGGAGATCAATGGGTTTCTTTTCTTTGTGAACCTTTTTGTCTGCTAGTGGTGGATTGAAAGAGGGAGAGGACAAGGAAGGAGCTGGAGATTCAAACTTGGCCCAGCAGTCTTGGGCAGAGTGGCCTTTGCAGTGACATTTGAAACATGCCCCAATCTTTCTGAGGTGTTCACATTCTTTCAGGGTAAGCTTGGGTGGATAGCAGATGGCATTAACATCCACATCCATAATATTTGGATCTTTGTCAGGTCAAAAGTAGGATTTATATGAGAGGGAGGATTTCTTCTTTTGGGATTCTACAATCTCTTTAGCTTCTTTATATAAGGTTTGATATTCTTGTACTTTCTTGTACCATTCTTTGATGGTAGTGACACGAGTGGATTCTCCATACATCTTGTGAATGAGGTCAGAGGGAATTCCTTTTGTGAAGAATTCAATGAGGATTTTGTCATTAGTGATTCCTGACGTGGCAACATGGTTGTGAAATTGGGCAATGTATGATGTGAGTTCAAGGTCCTTTCTGACCTGAGTGTTCATAAGCCATGTAATAGACTTATGTGCAGAGTTGGTAGATTCAAAGGCTTCCTTTATAGCCTTGACAAAGTCAGTCTATGTTCTGGTGGTTACAGCAGACCCAGAGATACAGGATTTTTGAAAAGTGTTTGCCCAATGGGCAGCAGAGCCTTTAGTCATGTAGGATAGGATGAAGGCAATTTTCTTTTTATCGGTGTCATATACCTTTTCATTAGTGTCTAGGTAGAACAGGACACTTCCAAGCCAGGGGTTAAGAAGTTCTTCAGAACCATCATATGGTTTTGGGGCATTGATCTTGAGTTCAACTGGTTTAGATGAAGAAGACATGGCAGGTGATGGAACTAGAAAAATTTGACCTGATTGAGGTCGCTGTTAAGCCTAACACTACTTGTGTGAAACACAAGGTGGAGAGTTCTTGATGTTATACATAACTTCACTCAAGGGAGTTTCTACCAAAGGGAGGAGCTCATGAAGAGTCACAATGTTCTTTGATAAAAGCTTAAGTTGTGTTAGGCAGGAAGGACTAAATAGATTCAAAGTGAGGAAACTATTACATGGCACTATCTTACTGCTTAAATAGTGATAGTTGATTTACTCTAGGGCTGGCCCAGCTGAGATAGAAACAGAAGAGAAACTACACATTATCTAATGTGCAGTAGAAACAAGAAGAAGGCCAAAGAATAGAATGACTAATCAAGGAACTACAAGGTTAATATGAGAAAATTAACCAAGGAGTGATTGTTCGAAAGTAGAGATAAAAAAGTACTCACCTCCCAGAGCTAGGTTATAAAGAAACAAGATGTGGATGAAGAGGAGATACCAACAGTAAGAAATGCATATATGTGTAGTGGGTTATTTCCAATAGAACGGTGGGATGTAAGAAAGAGATGACAGCTATAGCAGATGAGATAAAAAGGAATGTAACAGTCGCAAGGTGGATGATGCCAGAGTTGGTGAACAGGGAATGTTTAATGGTGTGAGATCAGGAGCTTTGTCTTCCTGAAATAGGTTGACATCTGAGCCTGAGTCTGAAGCTTCTTCTTCAGTGTCTGGGAAGTCTGGGGGGTGATCTGAATCAGATCCTTGGAGATGTCATCTTTGTTCTTGGGCAAGGAGGAGATGTGGCCAGGCAGGCCAAGTCAGATTAAACCATGAGGAAGATATGTTGATGGCATGTATGGTGACAGCTGACAAGAGGGAAAGCTAGAGCTTTTGTTAAGCTTGGCCTGGATAGGGACAAGCAAAGCCCTTCTAATGGTAATGGGGACGATGAGCAACAAGATGTTACAAACGCTCTTTTGCAACATCGATATTTATTCAAACTCTGATTAACACTCCTCCACAATGAGGTTAAACTAGCCACTCAAGTCTAATGCTTGTTGTTAGGCTTGTAGCTCAAATCAATTACCCCAAAGTTACAACATCACAACTCCCTTTACCTTCATAACCATTAAGTCTAAATCAACCCTACCCTAAACTCTGTTAATCATTTCACGACTTCATGACAGCACAGTGCTTGTCACTCTGCATCTTATGACATTATACATTTAGACATATTGAATCTTATATGATAGAATCTAACTTTATTCATATGCTTCCATTCTTATGACTCATGCATTTCATTTCCATTACCCTTTACCCTATGGCTATGCATTGCTATGCTTTTCTTCCATTTTGATTAATAAATGCCTCATGCTTTTAACCTCTGCTTCACAGCCTTATGGCTGTTCACCACCTTATATGGATAATGGACCAAATATGTACAAATATATATTATAGTATATAAGGACCTGAATCAACGACCAAGAGATCCTCAGTCAGATCCTCTTGGGTTTTCCCCTCATCTGCTCATCTCTAAATCTAAGCTGCCTAGTGGTAACCTGAAAGCTCTAGTAGCAATTAGGGTTGTTTCACAAGAAGTCATGTAACTAAGGTTATGACAACCAGGGTATGTCATGCTATGAGAGCAACAACAACAAGGGTACAAGGAAGTCATGTAAAGAGTAACAACTTAGTGACAAGGAAAGATACTACCATGAAGGTAGCCCAAAAGTTCAGGGAGTGTCCAATCAATGTGGAGGATGAAGACACATGGGAGATGAAACACGAGGAAGCTAGATTGGTGACAAGCTATCAAAGTACAAGTGGAAGTACTCTAAGGGGAGCTCTAGCTTGGGAAAAGGAAGAGAGAACAGGCATGGTCATATAGTGAAGAGTGATTCGCTTGAGTAAGTGAATCATGTGATCAGATAGAATGTCATGGAATACGAAGGAAGAACATCCATGACTGTGAAGGTATTCATGTGACTGTAAGGGTACTCACATGATGGGTAATCAGACAAAAGAGGAAAAAGGTACACATGGCCTAGGGGCAAATCGTAACACTAAGGCTACTACATTACTCTGATGATGGTCAATTTATCTGCATTTGTGCATCATATTTGACAGTGCATGCAGAAGATCTATGAATGGCATGCACACATAGGCAAAGCTGGCATTGTGGCTGCCAAGGCCATGTGAGACTCAGACCTGAAATATGACAACTCCAACAAGTGCAAGGCATATGTTGAGTTTGCTCTCAGTTCCAACCTTCCCTTCATGTATGGCAAATTAGAACACCTTAGCAATGACACATATAAGATATATTTCATGAATCAGTAAGCTATTGTACTAACAAGTTTGTGTAAGGTGTCCAAATCATTTCTCTCACTGGTTGTATTGCAGACATTTGCATCCCATTTGCAAGATGTCATGCCTGTAGACAATGTCACTTATCATGGGGTAATAGGTGGTGGAATGCCAAGGGGTGCATTGGTGCTAGCAGTCACATCAGTATGTGGACAGCACAATCTCATAGCTGAAGATATCACATCTTCTTACAGGTTGAATGGGCCTTATCAATGTATTCTACTGGAGTCAAAGAAGTCCCAGGCAAAAGATCTCAGGCAAGTTTCTCAGACCTTGCCTGGGGTACAAAGACTTCTTTGTACATGCATTCAATTTCACAAATTGGCCAGAAGAAATTCAATGAGATTATCAATAGGGCAAGGAAATATTGCAATGTTGGGTTTCAGCCCAAGCAAGTACAGACCTCTCAGTGAGCATTGGCAGATGAAGGGGATGAGTTGGATGACTGGGCTTTGATTGTGGTATCATCCAATGTCAAGGTTGAGGCAGATGGTGAAGGTAGGTTATTTCACACTCGAAGTGACTGATTTCTCACTTCTCTGGTTATCTCCTAGCAGAACCAACTGCATAATGGATCATGAAGCACTTGAAGCACTAGAATATAGAGATGGGCAGATATCTTATAGATTTAGTGAAAACTCTCATCCTGTGATATCCTACTGTCATGTCTGAATGGTCAGGTTCATTTGTCCTACTGGGCAGTCTGTGAGCAATAGTGTGTGTACTGTATGGACTGTGAGCAAACTGTGTGCAGACGACATGGTCTGTGTACATAAATGACCTCTCTGTCGACAGTAATTTTACTGTGGTGACTGTGGCGACTGTAGGTCTGCCACAGTAGCCACAGTCGGGTTGCCAAATTGCTGATGCGGTGCTCTCAGGGTTAGACTCTAATAAAAGATGCTGCGTGTGGATACCGTGCATCTTTCCTTCGACCGATCAAACGTCAAGGAAAAGGTTATCTCACAGTGGTGTCTATGCCTTGGTACCGGATTAATCCGGATAATTTAAATAGGCATACGAAATATCTGCTAGAACACTTGTGCCGATTACCGTGGTGCTACCATGTCCTTTGCCGGGAGGCACACTATAGCAATCGTACACACAAAGACGCCACTGCCGGCGAGGTACAACACGCCGTTACTCCCATTCGTACTGCCAAATAGCTGTGCAGCTATCAATGGCGCACACATCCCAAGTAAG
>JBBPTP010000976.1:0-11526 GCA_038094195.1 Pulveroboletus aff. carminiporus | reverse complement strand
ACATAAATAGTCGGAATCATACTCTTGCAAGTTGTACAGGATTAGGTGTGCACAATGTGCATGCATACGATATTGGCAACTGTGAGGATGTTAGTCTCTGAATCTACTCTCAATGCAAACACCGTACAAGATAAAATAATGGTTGGATCAGTTACACCACATCACTAGCCTTCCTTTGCACATTACTTTGCTATCATCCACTTTGTTTCACTGGCTCTGATGAGCATGTTCAACTAGCTTAACAGCACCAGGCAGGAATGCACTTGACCTTGCACTGTTTTCTGTTTCAGACTCAACATCAGAGTCAGAATCAGAGTCCACCATACTGGAATTCAGCATGGTCCTAAACAAGCAACCATGTTTGCTCAGTGAGCAGAAGAGGGCAAGGGTTTTCATGAAAACCTCAGCCTTTGCAGTGTTGATCCAAGTAGGTGAAATGAGCTACATGCAGACTTGTTCCTGGTTTGTATATGAATGCGTTAGACTGGCCACTGACATCTCATCATGGGCTGAGTAAACTTTAAGCCCACAGCCTGCCTGAAATCAGCTTATGAGTAGTAAATTTCAGACAATGTACATACATGATGAGAGAAGGTGTTTACAGTGAACTCGCTCACCCATGCTATCAGTGAGAAGACTAAAAAATACTTCTGGATGTCCACCATGATTGTCACCCAGTGAGTACTGAAAGCTTGATTGCAGCTGCTTGAAATTGTCTGGATCAATAGGGAAAACATGCACAACAGCGCTATCATCAGAGTTCCCAGTTTGTGGATACTCGACAATGATGCCAGGTTCATGAACCATGACCTGATGCACTGTAAGTTTTGGATTGATGTGGTAAAGCTGCTGACTAATCTTGTCTTGAGTGAATGAGCATGCAGGGAGCGGAATATATCAGAAAGCAGAGATGGCAGGGAAGGAACAACAAGAGACAGAAGGAGTAGATGAGCAAGAGGATATCCATGAAGATGAACAGGATGGTAAAACAAGCAACTCGATATCTGGGGAAAGCCTAGCTTCCTCCAGAATTGCTTATGCATGTGCTAGCACAGCACGCTGATGACTAGAGTAGTTCATCAGGGAGAAGCCTCCTGAGAAAAGAGATAGAAAGACACACCATTTATATAGTGAGAAAAAGCATTGCAGTGCAGCATAGTGTTTGACATGGTGAGCAATAGGGGAGAGTTAGTGACAACATGGATTGCACACAGGCCAGGTGTTTATTATATAAGTTGAGGTCTTGTCACAATTTTTCTCACATCCACTCTTACTTCTGCTGCATTGCCATCAATACCCATCACTGCCAGCATGCTCGGCTTACTTCAAAATATACTGCAGCTAGGGAGCATGCCCCAGGTGAGTACATTTCTATTGCTTGTGAGCTTGTTTGACATTGCTGTTTTGTAGTCTTACCATTTTTTCCTAAGGTACTCACAGTACCTCTTATCTCATCACCTCTCATTCTGTTACGACTTATCCCAGACTTACCTATGGCGTGTGTACTCTTTTCCTTGTTTGCTCTGCTTACCGATCCTGCGAGTACCCTCATGGTCACTCACGTACCCTCACAGTCATGGTCTTTATTCCTCTTCGTTCCATGACTTTCTATAATCTGCTTACTCAGCAGATCTGTATTCACTACTTAAACCTTGTCCCTCTTCCCATGTTTCCTTAAGCTAGAGCTCCCTTGAGATACCTCACTTGTATCCGGTAGCTTGTTCAATACTAGCTCTTCCTCGTGTTTCGTCTCTTGCGTGTCTTCGCTCTCCACCCTGATTGAGCGCTCCCCGAACTTCTGGGCTACCTTCGTGGTAGTATCTTTTCTCGTTGTTAAGTTGGTGCTCCTAGCCCGACTTCCTTGTACCCTCGTCGTCGTTGCATTACTCGCACGACATATCCTTGCCGTCGTCACCTTAATCGTACGACTTCTCGTATTTCATCGTCCTCACTACCTTTGAAGGGCTTTGCTTGTTCCTACCCGGACCAAGCTTAACACATTCCGGCCCATTCTGCTCTTCTCTCATCATATGGTCCTTTGCATTCCCTAGGACCGGAAATGAGGAGTGTGATGCCACCCCACCATTTTCTTTGCCACATAACCAGCTATCATGTAAAGACTGGCTGTCAGATTAATGCCAAGACCACCCCCGCTGAACAAAATGGCTACTTTGACTCAAAAGTACTCTCAAGACAGCATGCAGAAGTATGGGAGGAGAATAGTAAGGTATCTATTTGCCTTGACCATCATTCACTGCATTGTTTCTCATCCAGATCTACATCAAGGATGTCAAGAGCTCAAATGGCATCTTCATCAATGCAGTCCAAAAGGTGTCAAGTCAGCCCTTTCAACTTAAAAATGATGATATTGTGGTACACCATGAGATTTTCCCATCTCTGCCTTTGTTGACCAAACTATGCTCAGGAATTCAGTGTTGACATCATTGGTGAGGACAACAAAACTATCATCCACCATAAGGTTGCTGCTTGCATTCTATGTGGATTCATGGATGATGACATCCAAGATGCTGCCCATGTAGAATGGATTCAAGCACCCCCAAGCATTCCTAGTGGTCCTTCCCAGCTGAGTACCTCTGGTATCTCTTCCTAGTTTCTCTTTGCTCAGGAACAGGACATCCCTCCTGTACAATGTTGACCAACATTGCAGTCCCAAGCACTTGGCAGAATGGGCGGGATGGGTGGCAGCACGTGACCTCCAGGCAAAAGCAGGCTCAGCTTCAACCACATCTTGAACCATTTCCAAGGCAAGCTCTAGAAAAGTTATGAGACTGGTATTGAGTTGCGTTCATTGACCACAGCAATGAATGACATTTATGACACTTTGGGTAGTACCTTGGTAAATCACCTCTGATAAGCCAACAATGTTCCTACTGACAACTCATCACAGCCATCCAACATTCCTCATTTCTCTCCCAACCTTCCACCTGTTTGTGCCTCACAACCATAGTCCATACATGAATCCATCCAACTGACTAACTCTGGATCTCTTCCAGCCACCATTCTCAACAAGCTTTGCATCCAACTTTATGAGACCTAAGCATCCTTGGCAACTCATGTCAACAAGGTGTGTGTACTCAAGGACATGCTTGCCAAGCACAAGATCATCAAGGCTAAGGTAGCCTCACTATATAAACTCATGGACAAACAGAAATGCGAGCTCGAGATCTCCTGCCACACCACAGGCTCTCTATCAAGGCCAAGGTAGCCTCACAGCATGAACTCATAGATGAATGGAAATGCAAGCTTGAGATCTCTCACCACACCACAGGCTCCCTATCAGGGCACCATGAGTGAGTCACCTTTGGTATTCTCACAATGTTCCTGCTGACAACATCTCAGCCACCCAGCATTCCTCGACATCCCTGTTTCTTCTCATTGTCCACAACAAGGCTGCTGCCAGTTGCTGCCTATGTGCTATGCATATTCACTGACAACACAGGATCCTGCTCATGTAGAACAGATGCAAAATCCTGTGAGTGCTGTTAAGCTTGGCTTGGGTAGAGACAAGCAAAGCCCTTCAGTGGAGGTATGGTTTTTGTAGAACAAAGACAAGACAGATGATGGACAGTAAACGGAGAATCAGGCACGAAGGTATGAGGAAAGATACTACCACAAAGGTAGCCCAGAGATCCAGGGAGTGCTCAATCAAAGTGGAGAGCGGAGACACACTGGAGACAAGACAAGGGAGCTAGATTGGAACGGCTACTCAAGTACAGGTAAGGATACTTGAAGGGAGCTCTAGCTTAGGGAAACGGGAATAGAGCTATAGACAGGTATAAGTAGTGATGGGTGATATGCTGAGTAAGCGGATCATGAGGTGATATGGAATACAATGGAATATAATGGAACAGTGAAGAAGAACCAGAGAGACTGCAAGGGTTCTCATAGAACGAGATAGAAAGTCATGGAACATGGAAGAAGAAGGTTCCTGACTGTGAAGGTACTCATGTGACCATAAGGGTACTCACATGATGACTAAGCAAAGATAAGGGAATCAAGGTACACACAAGGCGATAGATAGCTACACAAGGACGGATAGTCCGAGGATGTCTGAGATAGTGGCAGACAGAGATATGCTATATGTGGAATAGAGGTCGGGGAAGTCTGTGATAGATGAGGACAGGAATATGATACATGGGAGATGAGGGCGAAGGCAAGGACAAGGACAAGGACAAGGGTGTTAATACAGAGTATGCCTGATAAGGCCATGGTAGAACGAGGACAAGGACAAGGGTGTTAATACAGAGTATGCCTGATAAGGCCATGGTAGAACGAGGACAAGCACATGAAGACGAAGTTCAGATAAAGGCCATGAGTATACAAGGACGGGAACACAGATAGGGGTTCTAGATCATGGACAAGGGTGAATGTAGTCTTGAGGTGCGAGGACGACGTTGATTAGATGAGGAAAAGAGTATAGGGACTAGGAATAGGGGAAAACGTAACATTACCCCCTTACTAAGGTTTTAGAATTGCCTGATTCTAATCATATATTATCGAGAAACAAGAGTGGGTTGTCTTTGGGGAGATTCATCAGTTCCTTTGTGACTGAGGAACAATGCTATGATGGGGTCTCAAGGAGGTAGTTTCATAGGAGTTTCCATACGTTGAGAGAGAATGTCTTTTTGCCATCAACCTGAAATTCTGGCAGGAAAGACCGAGGATGCGAGGACCTGGACAGAGACGAGGATGGGACGAGCTTTGTTAGAGCTCAGTGGGGACCAAGGTGAAGATGGGGTAGTAAGGGAACGTGTTGCCATAGTTTAACCTCTTCAGCAAAGTCAGAGGATCAGGGATGACATGGATAAGCTTTTGTTAGAAGCTTGGGTTTTGAGGTGGTTTTGGATAGTTTTGAGGCAAGGTTTCAGGTGAGAAATGAGGGGAACAATCAGTTTATCCTCATGATTAGGAGGTTTCGAGAACGGGATAGTTTAACCTCATTTCGGAGAATCAGGGAACTGGAATACAGTGAGCAGAACGATCAGTTTAATCTCATAATCAAGAGATTCAAGGACAGGGTAGTTTAGCCTCATTTCGGAGGTTTAGAGACAAGGACATGGGAAAAGAGATAGAGGTTAGTTTTACTTCATTTTGGAAGTAAGGATAATGGGCGAGAAAGGAAGGGAATAATCAGTTTAGGCTCATGATCAGGAGCTTCAAGGATGAAATAGTTTAACCTCATTTCGGAGAATTGTGGAATAGGGATAAAGACTAGACTAATCAGTTTAAACTCATGATCAGGAGTTTTCGAGGACAAGGGATATGAGGGTATCAAGAGATGAGACAGGGAGATGATGGATGAATTTGAAGAGGGGGTCTCCCTCATCAAAGAGATAGGTGACGCTTCTTATAGTCTTTAAGAAGGGTCTTGTTACAATCTTATTTCTTTCCTCGCCTTTACTGCTACTATGCTTCGCCCAATCTACCGTCCTCTTTGAAATGGTTCACATTACCTACAGATATGTTTTAGTGATAGCGTCCATTCGTCCTCATCTCTTTCTTCTATGATCAATTCCTGAAGGTTTGTGTCTTATTCTCTTTGAATGAACAATTACTCCTTGGCCAAGTCTCTCATCTTGGCCTCGTAGTTCCTCCTTCTCACTTATTCTACCATGTTCCATTTTGTTCTACTGCGGATTAACTCATCCACAGCACTACTTACTATATTTGTCTTCTTTGGGCTGGCCCTAACTCAAATCAGCTATCACTACTTAAGGCATAGGGTAGCGACATGTATTCCTTTTCCCTACTTAGAATCTATTGTGCATTTCACCTAGCATATTATTTGGCAAGGGATGTTGCGACTCTTCGTGAGCTCCTCCCCTAGTCGAATCTCCTTGAGTCAGTTAGTCCCTTGCTTCAACACATGCTACCTCGTGTTCTACACTAGGTATCGCAGCGTTAGGTCTAACAGGTCTGTGTGTGGGATAGGTCTTTTTCTGAGACCCACAAATCGTCTTCGGGAGTATAGCCTTTCCAGCAGATTAGGAAATAATGATGAGCTGGAGAGCCACGGTGTTTCAAGATTTTCAAGACTTCATATTCTTCTTCTCCACCAATGAGATTGGGTGGAGGTTTCGGAAAGTTCTTGCCATGGACGGGATTTTCTCAGTATGGTGACAGGAGTGAGGCATGGAATACGTTATGAATTTTCCATGTGGTGGGAAGATGGAGTTGATAGGATAATGATGACAGGACCTTAGTGATCGTGAATGGTCCTTCTCGTTTCGGGGCAAACTTGGGGTTGACAATGAAGCATTTTAAGTTTCTGGCTTCAAGCCAGACTTTGTCGCCTTTCTTAAAAGGAGTGAAGTTGTGACAAGAGCGAGATGCCATGACTTGACGGGCAAGTTCATGTGCTGCGAGGGCTTCAGAGTGAGCAGCTTCGAGAGTTTTCAGTCGATCAACAACTGCTGGAATGGATGATTCAGTAAGGACAGTGGGAATTGCTTTAGGTTCATAACCAAGCATCAGGTAGAATGGGGATTTCAAGGTGATGGAGTGGGTTCAGTGATTGTGTGCAAATTCGGCATATAAGATAGATTCAGACCAGGATGAAGGGTTGTTGCTGCAGTAGATTCGAAGATATGTTTCTACTTCTTGGTTAACTCGTTCAGTTTCACCATCTGTTTGTGGGTGGTATGCTGTGGAAAGGGCGAGGTCATACCCTAAGAGGTGTCCAAGTTCTAAGGCAAACTTCGAGGCAAATTGTGGGCCTCAATCACTGATTATTTTCTCGTAGAGGCCAAAACGAAGGTATACTTTATGAAAGAAGAGGTCTGCTACCCCTTCCATGGTGATGGATTTCTTAGTGGGACATAGAATTACCCCTTTAGTAAGCCCATGGTCTACTATGACCAGGAGTGTATCAAAACCTTGGGAAAGTGGGAGATCTGTGATTAGATCACACGAGATCTGTTGGAATGGGCAAGTGGCAATGGATTTGATGGGTGTGAGCAGTGGGACTGTAGGATGGATATTAACTTTGTTTTGCTGGCAAATAGCATAGCCTTCGACATATTTTTGTACGTGATGAGCCAGACCAGGCCACCAGTATTCACGAGAGACTAGTTGTTGAGTTTTCAATACTCCAGGATGTCCAGCTGAGAGGTCATCATGGCAGGATGAGACGATTTTTTGGTGAAGATCGTCTCCAGAGGGAATGTATACACAGCCTTGATATGTGATGATGCTGTTATGATTTTGCCAATCAGACAGATGAGAGCAGAAAGGTGGTGGAATTTTGTTATCTAAAGCTTGGAGCGCAGTGAGGACAAGTGAGTCATTACTGGATCTTTCAGCAATGATGGAATCGAGGGTCACACTAGCAGTGCAGACGAACATGGATAGGGGTAGGAGCATGGTTTCATCATTGTTGGACGTATCTTTTGGAAGGTGATCTATGCATCTAGAAAGGGCATCGGGTCCTGAGAGAGTAGTGCCCAGTACGTGGATAAGTTTCAGATTATAGTCTGATATGTTGAGGAGCCAACAAGCTTGTCGGCGATTTAAGGATTGGGGTTGTCTGAAATACGTGAGGTTTTTATGGTCAGTGAAGACCTGGATGGGGTCGACAGAGCCAAGGAGATAATGTCTCCATGCTTTGAGGGCACGGAGAATGGCTAGGAGTTCTCTGTCATAGATGTCATAGTTTCATTCAGTGGGAGAGAACGATTGTGAGAGATAGGAACAAGGGTGCCATTCGCCATTAGAGTTGGTCTAGAGGAGGATGCCTCCCAACGCAAATTTAGAAGCATCGGTGGTGATGGCGAAGGGTTTGGCAAGGTCAGGGAAGCGAAGGACGGGTTTTGAGAGGAACATGAATTTAAGCGTTTCAAACACTTGTTGACATTTATCTGACCAGTTTCAAGATTGGGATTTCTTGATTAGGTTGATCAGGGGACAAGCTATTTCAGAGTAGTTTTGAATGAATCACCTATAAAAATTGGTGAAACCTAGAAAAGATCGGATTTCTTTTACCGATGTGGGTACTGGCCATTTTGCAATGCCTTCTAGTTTGACTGGGTCCATTTCCAGTCCTTGTTCATTGACAATCATACCCAGATAATTGACTTCTTTTGTGGCAAAGTTACATTTTTCTAGGCGGAGATGAAGGTTAAGTTCTTGCATGCGTTGCAAGACACAGCATGTGTGTTCAGTGTGAACTTCTTCGTTGTCAGAGAAAATAAGGAGGTCGTCCATGTAGATGACGAGCCATCCTTCTGTGATCATGTCTCAGAATGAATCATTCATGAAACATTGGAATGTGGTGGGGGAATTTGTCATGCCAAAGAACATGACCATTGGTTCGAAGAGGTCTTTATGGGTAAGAAATGCACCTTTCCATTGGTGCCCATCTTTGATACGAACATTGTTGTACTCCCAACGAACGTTGAATTTAGTGAAGGTGGTGGCACCTTTCAGTTTATTGAGGAGGTCACCGATCAGAGGGAGTGGGTATGCATCGCATACCATATATTCATTTAGGTAGCGATAATCTTGACAGGGACGAAGTTTGCCATCCTTCCTTTTGACGAAGAAGAAGAGAGAGGCCTATGGAGAGTTCAAGGGGCAGATTTTTCCTGCTTTGAGGTTTTCATCGATGAACGTTTCAGTTGCTTCACGTTCTTTAGGAGACAGGGGGTAGAGTTTGCCTATTTTAGGCACAAAGGAGTCCTTGACATTGATTTCATGGTCGTAAGGTCGGGACGGGGGAAGCTTGCTGATTTCTGGTTTGGCGAATACCTTGGCGAATTCTTGGTATTCTGCCAGTAGTTGTTTCTTTGGCTTTAACTTTTCAGCCTCAGCTGCAAGTTTGGTGGCATGAGTGATTTTGCGAATCACTTTCAGGGAAAGGTAGCAATTGCCGGAGTGAGAGGTTTGACAAATGGAATCAGGAAGCAGAGTTTTCTTGATCTTAGTCATCTGGTATCTGAGTCTTCAATCAAGGAGAGCATGTTTTGTAAATTCTTCTTGAGTTTCATACTCCATATAGTCAAATAAGGTAGAGGTAGATTCAGGTTTGACCATCTTGCAGGTCGAAGGAGGAAGTTTCTTAGCAAACTTGCCTTCGTTTGCTCGATATGTGGATTCGTATTGGGTGAAAAGGACCTTGGATTCGTCCTTTGATTCTTCGAGAGAAATTGACCAGTTCTTCCAGTCGATGTGGGGATTTGCTCTTTTGAGCCATGGGAGTCCGAGAAGGATATTGTCATCACCACAGTCCATAATGTAGAAAAGTATCTTTTGGACAATGCCTTGGATGTTGACAAAGAGAGTGGTGGTGAACTTAATCAGTCCTTTGGAATTAACGAAATTATCTGCATTGCGGACTCGGATCTGATTCTTGAGATGAGAGATCGGAAGTTGGTGTTTTCAGGTAAATCCCCAATCGATGCAGTTCATCTGGGCACTGCTATCAATGAGGGCTTTGGTGTCAACGCTTTTCAGTGTGTGTGAAGGAACGATGAGCTGGATGGGGATACTCATGTTCATGGTTTGTAGCTTTACTGCAACTACCTTAGAATCTAGGGTAATTTCTTCGTCGTCTTCATCAAGATCAACAAGGTCTGGAAGTTCCTCTTCTTCCGTTATAGGGGTAAGGATTTTGACATTACGGGGTTTCTTAGATTTGTGCATTTTATGCCTTGGTTTCTTGGTTATAGTTTTCTCTCTTTTCAGAGATTTTGAGGCAGAGGCAAGAACTGGGATTTCTTCCCGAGATTTGGAAAGCTTGACGCAGGGAGTCAGGACTGAGGTGGTTTGGACCATAGCTGGCCTTTTGGTTTCTTGTGCGAGAAGAGCCGAGATGGCTTCTTGGATGGAGATTGCCTTTGATAAGGCTGAGGGAAAGGGTGGTGCTTTCTTTTTGAAGACTTGACATTGGTGGGCGAGATGCCCCTTCCGCCTACAGCAGAAGCATACATGGATATTTTTTAGTATCGCCTTTTTCTCAGGCGTGAGCTTAGGGATGGAGTGACACGATACACACATCCAGAATTCAACAGAGGTTGTCGACATATTGCTAGAAAAATTTGACCTAGGTAGGTCCGAGGGATATGACTGAAGTAAGTCAGCTGAGGTATGACCTATTAGGTTCTAGAGATGCAACCAATGTCAGTTGCCGAGGATATGACCAAAGTTGGTCCTGGGAATGCTGCCTAAATTTGACGATCTGGGAGCAGGGCGAGTGTCAAGGAGTGGGGTATGCAGCGAATGTGCGATGACGGCTGATAGGAAGTAAGCTAGAGCTTTTGTTAAGCTTGACTCAGGTAGAGACAAGCAAAGCCCTTCAGTGGAGGTATGGTTTTTATAGAACAAAGACAAGACAGATGGTGGACAGTAAACAGGGAATCAGGCATGAAGGTACGAGGAAAGATACTACCACAAAGGTAGCCCAGGGATCCAGGGAGCACTCAATCAAAGTGGAGAGTGGAGACATACTGGAGACAAGACAAGGGAGCTAGATTGGAACGGCTACTCAAGTACAGGTAAGGATACTCGAAGGGAGCTCTAGCTTAGAGAAATGGGAATAGAGCTATAGGCAGGTATAAGTAGTGATGGGTGATATGCTGAGTAAGCAGATCATGAGGTGATATGGAATACAATGGAATATAATGGAACAGTGAAGAAGAACCCGAGAGACTGTGAGGGTTCTCATAGAATGAGATAGAAAGTCATGGAACATGGAAGAAGAAGGTTTCTGACTGTGAAGGTACTCATGTGACCATAAGGGTACTCACATGATGACTAAGCAAAGATAAGGGAATCAAGGTACACACAAGGTGATAGATAGCTATACGAGGACGAATAGTCCGAGGATGTCCGAGATAGTGGCAGACAGAGATATGCTATATGTGGAATAGAGGTTGGGGAAGTCCGTGATAGACGAGGACGGGAATATGATACATGGGAGACAAGGGCGAAGGCAAGGACAAGGACAAGGACAAGGACAAGGACAAGGGTGTTAATACAGAGTATGCCTGATAAGGCCATGGTAGAACGAGGACAAGGACAAGGGTGTTAATATAGAGTATGCCTGATAAGGCCATGGTAGAACGAGGACAAGCACACGAAGACAGAGTTCAGACAAAAGCCATAAGTATATGAGGACAGGAACACAGATAGGGGTTCTAGATCATGGACAAGGGTGAATGTAGTCTTGAGGTGCAAGGACGACGTTGATTAGGCAAGGAAAAGAGTATAGGAACTAGGAATAGGGGAAAACGTAACAAGTGCTGCCCTGCCCCAGTCAAGTCCTTCTGGAGCTTACTCCTTTTTCTTTCAGCTTTGGGACAACATTGCTCCAGTGCAATATCAATCAACCTTGTGATCTCAGATGCCCAGGAGAATATGTTACTACCTCTATTTTACAGACTCCTTCGAATGGTACTTGGGCCACCCTTCTGTCCACACTGCCAAGTATAGTGCCCAGTTGCCAAATAGAGATTGATGATGATGAAGAGCTCAAATAGAGACAACCAGCAAGGGGGGGAAGATGGGGTG